>VZSV01000101.1:1681791-1704612 GCA_013398735.1 Nothocercus julius
GCAGTTACCCCAGGGATCTGCTGCTGCGACTTCGGTTTGCAGCAGCCGTGCAGTTACCCCAGGGATCTGCTGCTGCGACTTCGGTTTGCAGCAGCTGTGCAGTTACTCCAGGGATCTGCTGCTGTAACATTAATTCACTCGCGTGATCACGGTCTTTACAGCATAATATTTGAACCTAATTGCCGTGGCTGTAGGGATCTGTTACTCTTTGGCTTTAAAGTAACGTTTATAATAACTGATTGAATAGGCTGGTGTCCAACAGACGCTCTTGCATCCTTGAATTACGCTCCTGCATTCGTTGTCTTTAATTCTGCAGCACAACCAGACTTTCAGCAAAACATGACACAAGCTCTGGCCCTCCCCCTGCTCCCTCCCCAGGAGCAGCCCCAGGCACCCGCCGCTGGGATCCCAACGTGTTTCGGGAGCCCTCGGCAGCCCTGGGAGCGGAGAGGCCCTGGGGGTGGCACGGGAGCCGAGCGGAGGCCGATCCCTGGAGCCCTCCAAATCCGGGAGCGCCCGGGCGTCCCCACCTCCACATCACGTAGTTAATGGGAGTCATCTAAACGAGATTCCTTTAAGAACCAAATCACACACGTCGTCTCTTTTTTTTTTTTTTGTAACCATAGATATAGATCTTCATGGGTTGAAATAACATTTTAAAAAAGAACTTGCTGTGTCTTACATAATCAGCTTGTCCTGATTTCCAAGAAAGCTCATGTTTTTGCTCAAGCAAGTGAAGTAATTTAATAAGTGCTTTAAAATCCTTTTCCTTATGTGGGAGGGCATCTTAAACTTAGATTTTTTTTTTCTTAGTTCTTATGGCATTTTTAATGAAGCATTAATATATGCAGAACATCCCACCAACCCTCTTTGCAGAGCTCTCTTTTACAAACAGTATTTGTAATGTATACCATAGCTTGTCTTTTAAAATAGCAACAGATTGCTGAACAGGTTTTATGTCCTTTATTAGACTGGAAGATGCTGAATTTAGGGCATTATTTAGTCTAATCCCCTCAAGAGTGTGTTTGGTGTATTACATAAACAGGGTTTCTTCCCGCTTCTTAAATATCAGTAATAAAACTAAAAATTACATCTTTTTATATGATAATAGCTGCCGTCTCTTCTGTGCTGGAGACCTGGTGATACCGATTCCCCCCGTGATGCTGTTTATTCTTTCATTAGCACTTAACATAGTGGTGTTTTCACAGTGTCCTCTGCAGGACGTCCTTGTTGGTTTGTTTGCCTAATCGGTGACTCTGATGGCGAAGCGGCGCGGCGGCATTGAGCCCTTCGGTGCCGGGGTCGCTTACCAAAGCAGGTTTGAGCTAGGAGCAGCAAAGCTTGCAGAAACGCCATCGCAAGGGGCGGCCCAGGCGGCGCCGCTGCTGCTGCTGCTGCTCCCGCAGCCCCGGTGGTTGCCCCGAGCAGCCTCCACACCGGCCGCCTTTCTGCAAGTCGTGGTGCCGAAATCCCACGCTTGCATTACGGATCTGCCTGCAGAGGAGCGAAGTTCCCATCGCCAACGTGGTGCTGACATTAACTGCACCCTGTGATGGGCGCTCTGAGGCGCCGCGCTCGCGCCTTGCCGGCCTCCCCGCTCCGCGTGCGGCTCCTTCCTGCCCTTCCACCTGGCCCTTGCAGCGCACCGGGGTGGGCAGGACGCCAGGCGCCTGGCCCGCATGGGTCCCCCCGCCCCGGGCCGGGATCTCTGCGCCTACGGCCACAGGAGGTGCCTGAGCGGCTCCTTGGTGGCCGGGGGGGACACGGGGACAGGTCACCCCCCCGGGCGGCTGCTCCAGGGAGGCTCCGGGAGCTCTCCCGCCTCCAGATGTCTCTCTGTGACTTGCTCGTTCCTCCGGCTCTGTGGTTCCCATCAGTTGTTCCCACCAGGATTACAGTGAAATCCCCACTGATGGGAGGTGCTGTGGGATTTATAAAATGACGTTCAAAGATGGAAGGCCGACAAGGCAGAGGAACCTGACATAAATGTCAAGTGTGGTGAAGGCCGCTGCTCCCCCTGCCTTCATCATGGATTTGACTTTAGCAAAACTCTTACTGGCTTGAAAGAACCAAACTTTTGTTGCTTGTGGTTTCATGTAAAGTTGCTACTTTGCATTTGAACAATTAATGTTAAAGCTTTTAAATACTTCCAGTGAAGTTGCAAACATGGGAAAATAGTGAATGGATTTAGTCTTAGAGAATAAAGGCGGCTTTTGTATTAATTATCTAATGCAGAACCGTATAGGGTCTGTTCTAGGAAAATGAGACTTCTCCTCATAGCAGTAGTAGTGGAGTAGTAACCACTGGTTGTCTTTTGAGGGGACAAGAAAGATTTAGCTACGCTGTTCACAGGCTGGTGCTGTCAGTGGGGTTTGGTCTGTCCCTTCAAAACGAAGGGAGTAAAAGCACAGTAAAAGAGAAGGCGCAACAGAAGGCACTGGGAAGGAAGGACCAGCCTCTGTGAGTGTCGCGTTGCTGGGGAGGCAGGTGGTTGATTTGCGGAGCTCCTTTCGGCTGCTTTTGAGCCCGGTGGGCACGGCAGCTGCCAGCCATCGAGCTGATTTTGCCATTAAATCCGATTCTTCTGAGATGGAGAGAAAGAAAAACGATGAAAGCAGCACCCAGCAGTGTCAGCCCAGCGGGTTCCTCGCCCAGCCCAGTGACAAACCGCTCCTCGGGCGATTAACCCTCTGCTCCGGCTGCGCCACTGCTAATCCTGGTCTTGGGGCTGCCGTTGGGGCAGCGCTGCTCCCTTTCGTCCGAAGTGGCTGCTTAGCTCTGTCCCCCTTTTCAAGGACCGTGAGGCAATGAAAAGCTGGAAAGGGAGAGCAGTGCTACTACCATCAGGATGCTGATGCCGGCCCACAGCGTCACCGAGAGGTGTCAGAGTTTTGCCAGTCAGGTGGGTCAGAGTGGTTTTCTGTTTTCAGCTTTTGATGGCTTCTAAAAGCTGCCTGTGACCAACTCACTTTGAGGGGAGGCAAAGACAGGGGCCGTGGTGAGCAGACGGGGAGCGATTCTGCGAGATGAGTGCTGGACGGCTATGAAGGAAATCGTCACAGGCCTTGCTCAGCTGTCTTTGTTATCAGGGCCCATCCCCTGGGGAAGGTAACTAAACCCTAACATGGTTAATGGCTCCTGCTGACCTGCCTGGCTCCGTGGAAATGTGGCCCAAATCGGACTCTCCTCGGGTGTCTCCCTTTGCTTTGATGGGACCCTGAGCCCCCCGACGCGTCTCTCACCTGCGCTCAGGCCGCCGCACGCAGGGGCCCCATCGTCGCAGGAGGCTGGGTCAGGTCGAGCACTTGCTTAACCTGCTCTTCCCCTTCCTTTCCCCCGGCTCTGGGTACTTAAAAGCCACCCGAGGACGAGGACGTGGGTGATCGTGCTGGCGGTCGTGCTGGCACCCGACGCAGTGTGGGGCTGCAGGGAGCAGCTTTCTACTTGTCTCTTTCCCTGTAACCCCGTGCAGTTCCAAGAGGGCAGTGCCAAGAGAGGCTGCATTTTTCAGGGCGCCAAGTCCAGAGAGATGGTTTCAGTTGAGCTGGACAACATGCTGGAGAATAAACTATCCTTCCCCGTCTGGCTGGACGGGGGTCATTTGCTCTCTGGCTCCTGGGCACAGCTGGCGCTCGCCCCGCTCCCCGCTGGGCTCTGCACGCACCTCTCCGGCAAGCCAAGCGCAAGGCTGTGGCATCGCCCACCAGTCCCTGCGTGACCTTTGCTGGAGCCTTTGCAGGGAGACGGAGACGGGTGAGAACTGAGGGCGGCAGGAGCAGCTCCGGACCGGGGCCAGGGCTCGGCCACCCCCGACGGAGCGGCTGTGGCGCCTGGTCTCCTGCACTTGCCAACTGTCCTGCGGGCAGCACCAACAAAAGGGACACGAACTGGGGATTTTAAAGAAATCCCCCTCCTGTTCCTTGTATCTATTATAGGAAGAAATAGGAGCAGAAAAAATGGGGGTGAGGAGGACAAAGAGTGAAGGAATCAACTAAATTACTAGGCCATACTAAACTATGGCAAAACTAACTGGGCCTAATTAATAAAGTACTAGGTGAAAATCTGAACAGTTTACGATTTGCAGAGCCTTTGGTTTTTTTTTTTTTGGCATCTGTATCTGTAAATAACAATCCTATTTACTGGACATCCTATTTACTGGACGTGTTGGATAAAACATGTGGCCCTGTCCCACAAAGCAAGTTATTCCAGTTATTTTGGAGCCCCTTTTAGTTTTGAACTGTCTGCATTTGTGTAAAGCACGTAACGGTGCTTACTACTTGTGCGTGTGATACTCTAACGACGTGTAAGAAAGAAAAAAAGCACAGCAGAGATGCAGACACAATTCGCCTCATGGTATAGAACAGTATTTCCCGAAGGAAAGCGGTTCAAAAGACTTTGCATCACCTAAAGGCATCTGGGTTGTTCGCCAGCGTCCCAGATTCCGTTTTCTAAGTTGCACTCTCAGTGTCTGCAGCCGCTGGAGTCTATTCTTTCCATTGCTAAAGGTTACCAGCACAGCACTGTGCCCGCGTCTGTGCGTCAGAGCTGTCATTTCAAGCCATCTGCAACACGCTGCTGCTGATTATTTAAATGTTAACTTGTTCACTCCTTTAAACATGCAGGAAAGGAAAGAGAGATCATGAAACAATTATGTAGCTCTCCGTAGAGTCTTCCTTCCCCACTCCCTTCCATAGAGACATGGAAAAACCAGCTAAGGCAAATTCCGGTGTAGGGAGAGCAAGCCCTGCATCAGCGGCAGTTGCAGCCGCTCACCTCCAGCCCGTGGGCACGGCGGGGGTGTTTGAGCCCTTTCTCTCTCTGCAGAGGCGCGCTGGAAGCCTACGTGCAGTCCGTGCGAACCAAAGAAGGGAAGGAGTTCGCACCCGTCTATCCCACCATGGTCCAGCTGCTGCAAAAAGCGGCGGCCGCCCTTCAGTGACGGTGGCCGGACAACCCCTCAAAGCAACAGAGGCTTCATGGAAATTATTTTGGAATACGTGAGCTTTACAACGGGAGGTGCTGACCTACTTGTCTATGAAATTTCTATTCTCATCTCACTTTATGGTCTTATCACAAATATTATAATAAAAGTGTATGATTTAATGTGCTGTATATTTAATAAAAATTAATCATTCTCCAGCATTCTTTTTCAATTTAGAAAGGTTTAAAAATTAGAACATACTGAAGTACTCAATTACCAAATAGCTCCAATGCAGAGGTAGCTCTTCTTTCAAGTACAGTTTTAGAGTTGAACACCGCCTTACTTGGAAAAATACACTTTCAAAATGGTAGACTTAGTGATTTTCACATGGAAAGCAGTAAGTTTAACACAAAGAAAAATATTTACAAATAATGTAAATTACTTTCTATAGCACTTGCATTGCTTTGAAATAAATTATATTTTGATTTTTTTTCTTTCTGCTCAAAGTATAATAAAGAACATCCACTATCCAGTCCAGAATTCAGTATTTTAAAATTTTCAGTAACTTCCTAACTACAAAGCATCAAAACACATTCACCAGCTTGACTCCACAAATTTAGTATGGGTTCATGTAAAGATTTTCAAGCAGCCCTTGTTCATCTGTGCAGGACTGACTTAAGCATTAGTCTTCTGTAGCTTATAAAATACACAACATCAAATTTTAATGAATTTATTTGAAATAATATACAAGAATATAGTGTGCAAAAAAAATCTTAGGGGCAACATCATATAGACGTGTCATGAACTAAAATTTACAGTTGTGATTCTTAAAAAAAAAAAAAAAGAGAGAGAAAAAACAACACCCAGCTGTTTAGTAACATGAAAAGCCATGATTGTAAAAGTTCACAGCAAAAGCAACTGTAGTTCTAATGCATTTGCTCTAATTCTTGACAGTTGAGTTGGAGGAAAAAAAGTAAAGTGCAAGTGTTGCACGTATAGTTAAGTGCAAAGTTTGCCCCCACCATAAAGATGTCTTATGGCAAAATAAAGTATTATCCTAGATTATGTGGCAAAGACAAAACACAAAGTTAAAACTATGATGGTGACGGGATCAGAAGCACCACTTTTTCTTCAGATAACGCTGTTTGTTTCATCCTGGCTATTGTTTCCATTGGAAGTAACAGCTCTCACTAGTGCTGGCTGGTGCAGAAATACCTCCCTGTGGACACGAGTTCTAGACGTGGCAGCCCGAGCAGCAGCCCCTGGCCACGTCACCCTGCGCCTTCCGGCAACCTGCTGGCAACTGGGGCTACAGCTTGGTACTGCTGCATGTTGCCCATGTTGCCACTGCAGGAAACCCCAGCTCCCAGATCTGTAATTAGTAACATGGTTGTGCAATACAAATTAATCAGCAATAAGAATCAATGTATAAACAGCTGTTACATATTTTTAAAATTCCCCTTTTTGTACATTTTTTTTTTTAAAAATAAACATTTATACACATCTCCTTCGCGTCTTTCTAAAGTACTTTAGCACCACAGGATATCCATTTTTCAAGCCTATATTACCTGATATATATACGAAGTTTGGAAGAGAAGTAAGGCAATTTGGTTTAACTTGTTGATAGTTTTAGCTTGCTTAATGTTCTATTGTAAAAAGCAAATCTGCACTCATACGTAATCACTTCCGACTTGATGGTGCCAATGATGGTCACAGAAATTCACAACAAATAGTAAGACCTTGATCTTGTATCTTCTTGCCATCAAGCAAAAGCCATATTGTAAAATACAGAGTTAACAGGAAAATTCGGGCTTAATGCTGCTGTGAGCCCTGAGAAGAGAGAGGAGGGAAACGTGTTAGTGCTAACAATGCAAGGAAGAACACAGACCTAATCTTAAACATAAAAACACTTACTCTGAGAGTCACAAATACTTTCAGTGGTCAATTTTGCAGAAGGATCCCAAAGACTTTCTAAAACACAGATAACCGTTTTGCACCCAGTCATCAAGAGACCATCTGGGCTACGTGGGCAAAGCCCGAGTCAGCTGCCGTTATCTGCAGAGCTAGCCAAGCTAGGAGGGGAATTCCTCATTCCCTGCAATACAATTAGCAGCAGGAGGAAATACGCTGATTATCACAGTACCGACACAGTACGGTCTGCAGGCCTGAATACCTTAAAACAGGGCAAATCCTTCTCTAAGGTTGTGTAAGAAAATCATCCTTCTCTCTAAGGCCGAGCACAGTGCTGCTTTCAGGTTCAGGCACTCGCCCCCTCCACCGAGTTCCTGAAGTTCCTAGGGTCCTATGGGAACTGAACTTGATCTCTAGAATTATCTGTTAAACTCCCATCAACTCAAACCTGGGATGGGACAATCCGATACCCAAGACTGCAGCAGTGTAAGAACAGGGTTAACAAAAGGAAATATTTTAACTACAACCACAACACTAATCTCACAGGAAATGTCCCTGTTGATTAAAATAGGATGTAGCACAACACGCAGAGTGCTGCACTGCACAGAACCCGCCTGGTCCTGGCACCTGGGGTTTGGTGGAGACTCCTGCAGCTCCGGGATCAAAAACTCGGCACTAAGAACGTCTGGCAGCGGGACAAGGAGCAACTGAGCCAGGACATTTCTTGTTCAGCCTTAAACCAACATGTGCACAAGCCCTTGAGAAAAATAACCTCGTTTATCCGCAGAGGTCCCAAGCTGACGGTCTGGGAAGCAGACTTTGGGAAGCTTCCCGAGTTTGGGAAGCAAACGTGTCAAGGCATCTCAAACAGTTCCCCACAGGACGGCTGGTGGAAGCACGTGGCAGCCTTGGCACCCACAGGGCCTTTTCTTCCACACACCCTTCTGCTTTAACGTGTCACCTGGCACAGGGTCTCCTTCTCATGTCACCTTCAGGAGAGCCACCTGAAGCCCCTATTGTACCCAACACCTTCAGCACCTACTAACACAGTCTTAAACTGACAGCCTTCTGCAAAGTGGAAAACAACTGAATTCCTCAGAGCAAAGTGTGCCCACTATTTTTTTTCAATTAATACATAATAGTAAATAGAAGATTTCAACATTAGAGAAAGAAAAACTCAATTTGCTCCCTCAGCTCTCTGTATATATTCCTATATTTTAACAGTAAAAAGAAGCCTAGGATAAAGAAATAAAGGTTTTACATAAAAAAAAAAAAAAAAAAAAAAGAGAGACTCACAATCAGAAAGGGAATTAATGCTTTTTGGGAAATGAACAATTTCAATTTAGGAATAACCTTATAAGCGAAGGTTTTTCCTAAATTGAAAAAAAAAGTGTGATGCCCTTCTTCTGTATTATGCAAGCAGGATTGTTTTCTGAAGATAAAATTCATGGAAACTCCCCAAAATATTTAGAGACAAACCCACTCTGGGTCTGTCTCCTGCAACTGTCCACAAGCACATTAAAGAACACAGGGAAATAAAAATAAAATGACGGTTTGGGCTAACACAGGAAATAGCAGTAGATGGCAGAGTAAATTCTGAACAAAAAAGAAAATAGCTACCACATGAACACATTTAACTATAGAATGAGGAAATTTTTATGAGAAAACATACAGAATTTGTTCGTTTTCGTTTCCAACAGTCAGGATTTAAACGTTTCTGTTCTTCTGCCAAGGCCTTGGCTTCTAGTGTGTACATCCTTCTTTCTTCATTTTTCATTTTCTTCCACCTGTCCCCAAGTATCACACTTATGGCTCTGCAAGATAAACGTTAACACAACGGTCAGGAAAGGATTTCTTATTTTTTAAAGAAAGCCCCTCATTTTCCTTTTTGATCTCAGCGCTTTAAAGAAAGAGGCAAGCTCAACATGAAAACACACGTACACACAGCAGAAATCCAGCGTATCCTTTGAAAGGCTCTTTTTCAAGAAATCCCATTTCTGGTCGTCTTCCCATGTGCCCTGTTTACCGTGCCTGAGGGGACACGGGGGCAGAACGGCCTGCGAGGCTCCTATGCCAATATTCCCTTGCAAAGTGGGGCTGTTTGTTCCGACGCACCCATCACCACTTCCCAGAGCTGAATGCGGGTTGTTTTCCCTTTTCCTTACTAACTTCCTGACCTTGGGACAGGATTTCCCCACGCCATCACACCACACCGCCTCATTCAGTCTCACGTGCTGGGTTAGTATGAACACAAAGCCTAATTCCAGGCTTGTGCAGGATAAAATCCCCACACAGGCCTTTAAGCAAGGCCCATAATTACAGTGATGAAAGGTTTATTGCCAGTCCTTTAAGGATCAAGTGTGTCCGACTACGGACTTGGCTTTTTCAGGTTTTAAAAGCTCGTGGTAGGCTGTAAAGTTATTCATAGGCTTTCTAACACCATCAAGAGCAGCACAGTGTCCTCAAGCATTTCCACAGCGTGTTTCCATATGGCAACTGCGGAGGTCGGTCTGCTCCATCCCAACAAGGAAACGGATTTTAATCCTGGAAGTTTTATGAGCTGCAAGGAGCAGTGAGGACTCTGCAGATGCTGCCACTGAGCCTGGGCTGTCAATGCCCTGGTGACTCCTCAAGCAAACTCCTCTAGGTGCCACCAGATCCCATCAACAGCAAATCCACTTGCACAGCCTGCCCCTTTGGCAACGCACGTTCTGTTTCTCTTTCCAAATTAAGGATCAGCATCTTCAGGCTATTAGTAGTAAATACACTCCAGTTTAATTAGTGGTATTTTCTGTACATTTTAGCAGTATCCAACATGTAACAACAGCACCAGAAACCCGCCCTTTGTGTCACTACTTTGTATTCAGGCACTCGTGCCCCCAGAGAAGAACATTACGACCCAGACAGCCGAAAAAGCTGCTCCATTTCCAAATAAAAAAGCAGCCTCTGAAATCTTTGTATTTAAAACACTAAAACAAATTGCACCTCCAGAGACAGAACTGCACTGAGGCACTCAAACGAAGTACGGACCTGTGTGTTTCCAAAGCGTCAAACATCCGGTAAAGAGACAAAAGCTCTGCTCCTCAGAGGACGGATTTCTGGGTGTGAATCCCTGAGACTGGAAATGGATGCGGACGGAGAAGTGTCTCTAGCGAGCTCAGCAAGGAGCGCTCCTGCGGACCAGGCACTGTGCAAAGCCTGACCCGCCTGCACCGCTGGCCCTTTGAGCAGTCAGGACCTGCGCGCTCTGTTCATGCCCTCTCCTCCTCAGTGCTAACAGGGTACCCAAAAACATTGTAGCTACACACTGGAGGGCCCACGCACTTATTTTACAGCAAATTCTTATAAAATCGTAAAACAGCATTTGAGAACAGCTGAGCTGAGCATTTACAATTCACAAAGGTTTCTCCACCGTCTGCACTACACAAATTAGTCAGGAGTTTCGGAGGGCAGGATGAAGTCCAACCAGGGCTACCGCAGGGAGACGAAGCAGTGGGGGTCTCTGAAGCCTGGCCCTCACCACGGTGCTGTGGACTCGCACGCTGGATGTTTAAAGCTCACGATGGTTTCGACACAGCTATCCCTTCTGGTATTTGCTTTTTCTAAGAACAGCTTAACTCCGAATACCTCAAGTTCTCTCCTTTCTGGTAGGCATAAACCAAATAAAATGACTAATAAGCACAAGAACTCAAGGGTACCAAACTGGGTCCTAAACATAACAGACTGCAAAGATCTACGCAGTGATCTGAAAACCACATATACTTACACTTTAAAAACATGACAAATTAAAGAACGCCTCAGCAACCCTTAAGCAACAGCAGGGAAATGCCTGCAAACTCCACTGTCACTAACTCGCATGATTTATCCTGCATTGCACTTTACAGATGCCAAGAAACAGTGTTCAAAAGCAGTGACTCCAATGGCACAGGGAGCACTGCACTCAGAACTTTTTTGTAGCTTGTTCAGTCGCCACTTTCCTTCACCATAAATCTGCTCATGGAAATACTCCAACTATTCTGACATCCATCCAAGTTCACTGCATCCATTTAAAATCAGCATTTTAAATTACGAATACAACCACCATAAACTTTCCCAGTTCTCTATTTCTCCCTGGTAGTTGCAGGAATTCTGAAGACAGCAGATTTGCTTCACTGAAATTACTATAAACATTGCAGAACATCAGTGCCATGACACACGAGGCCAGATGGCATCTAGGGATGGGTTATTTGTATGGTAGGATTTAATTTCTTAACACTGTTGAAAGCCTCCCAACTAGAACGTTAAGGAACAGCCAAACCCTCCCAAAGCCCTGTCACCTTTAACTTCTGCCAGATTTAGTACTAGATTATGTGCCAATGCACCTTTCATGGCAACAATTTTCCTCTCCTAATGCTATACCCATAACATTACATATAAAATAGGTGAATTTTCATGTCCTTCAGGTGGTATTTGCATGGGCACAGTCTTATTATACGAAATTTTATTTAAAACATACATCCTGGGTGTATACATTTAAAAAAAAAAAAAAAAAAAAAGGGACATGGATGTCACACACATAAAACCAGAAGTAAAAGCAACGCAGTGAAGAGCCCTCCCCCAGACACCCAGCCATTTCCTGCAAGTTAGAGCAAATTGTTCAGGACTATCCTATGACAAGCAAAATTTGGCAACACTTCATTACTCTTTGGATGTTGATCTTTCAAATGTCCTAAGAATTAGGGCCCAATTTTCAGCCAGCTGCACAAACTGATTAAAAAAAAGACAGTGACTATACTGAACAATCTACATTATTATGACAAGACATAATTATGGCCTGGCTATCAAAAACCAGAAATTTCCCTTTTTCTATTATAACATGATCAGATAACCTGGGAAGTTTTTCCATTAATACTTATCACTGATGTAAACAGACTGCTGTATATTTGTGGCTTTGCCTGTGCACACATCTACGCATCTCACTTGCTTTACCCAAACGCTTTTTCACATCACTGCCAAAAATGGCTTTAATGTGTCAAATTGACTGAGTACTGTAAATATTTAAAGCATCTTTCAAACCGATTCTTACACCAACACACACAAATTTTATTTCAAATGCAAAATTTAGTCAGCTCTGGGTTTTTAACTAGGACGTGCTATTCTGCTAGCTCAGCGGCAAGGTCAAAGTTAGAATTTTACAGCATTACCTGTTGTCTTTCCCTGGGTACATCTGCGTGTACTCAACTCTGTATTTTTTGGCAAAAAGCATGAAGGCATTCATTGGTCTTTTGCACTTGTTTGGAGAAGTGGCACTCACAGTACTTGCAGTCCCTGAGCTGTGGCTTTTGCCAGCTTTGCTGTACAAAGCACTGGAGGAGAGGGGCGGCGAGGCCGTCGCTGCACAGTTTTTACTGCATTCTGAGCTCTCGGGATCCTGGCTGCTGGACCCGCCGCAGGACAGAGACGCGCGGCGCTGGCGAGCCATGCTGCTCAGCACGTAAACGGCAGAGGAATCCAGGGGCGTAAAATCGTAACTGCAACAAAGAGACACATCAGGAAATGATGCCAGCACTGCTGCATGCACACTGCCTACATAGCTGCTCCACCCTTGATCTGTACTAGCTCTCTGGTGTCTTCTGTGTGACACAATGAACCTCTACTTGATGCAGACGTCAGTTAAAAACATCTGGCGGATGAAGTGATGGTTATTTCAATATGGCAGCAGACTGCAACTCTGCAAGATCTGTTGTGCACTATCAGCTCTCCAAATGCGTAATGGTTATTATACCCTGGCTTCTAATTTTATCTTCTTTTGGCTTCTGTCCTTACCAAACCCCAAATCCCATCAGTGAATGGTACTGACAGTGACAACTAACCTGGAGAGCACAAACATCGAGTTTGCTCACAAATGTATGTTAATAACAAACATGAAATCATCCTAGTAAGTAATACTCAATACACACAAGCACAAATAGCTGCTCTAGGCAGTTAAATACAGGTGCTTTTAGCAACAAACCTTTCACTAACATAAACATACTGTTTAAGAGACCCATGACATGAAGTATTTCTGAATTCAAAGCTGATAAATGTCTGCCCCCTAGTGACAAAAATGTGAGATTTTCTCCACACTCCAAGGTGTTGCAGCTGCTTGCAGCACTTGTTTCCATACAGTTCAGACCTCCAACACTGTCAACGCTCCCAGTTTCCTTTTGACCACCACCAAACCTCTAATGGAGAGCACCACAGAAGAAACTACTTCTGATCTCTCATGAACTATTAATTGTGTGCAGAATGACAGTGCTCTATTCTTACATATAAGGGAAATGCACCTCCAGAGGTGCCATTTGGTTCCAGATTTAAACCCTAAATCACCACAAAACAGAGAATCCGCATCACTCGAAGGCTCCTCGCTGCTCCTTGTGGCTATGATTACGTGGTTTCTGGCAAAAGTAAAGGGTGTAGGCTGCTTGCTGAAATAAAATGGAACTAGTAGCAAGGAACTGTTGTGAGCCCAGCCCTCGTGCACAGGCACATCCCATGTGTGGGACAGAAACCAAGGGCAGAGAGTGCAGGGCCGCCTCCAAAACGCAATCCCTCGGAAAAGCGAAAAGCAACCAAAAAGGGACTGATTACACTGACAACCTTCCAGGCCAGCTCCCAAGATGATAAGAAAGGAGCTCTCTGTTCTCCAACAGTCCAACACTTTCCTAATCTCCCTCCCATAAAACAGCAACAAGGTTTTGTTTGTAAATGCATCCACTACCCACTGCTGCTGCTGCGGTATGTTCCCTTCTGTGTGCTTTACTGTCTCCTGCCCCGAAAGAGACACGAGGAATTTGCACTGTCCCCACACTGCTCTACTGTGCTGCAGGACAACTAAGGTGCCACAGATCCAATTTGTTCAGTAAGATCTAAATAAGTCATTTTACCAGCTCTCTACAGATGAGGTTCAGAAAACAAGTAAATAAAGCAGAAAAAAAAAAGCCTCAAGACAGCAAATGTGTGAGGACGCACTCTCTGTCACTGTCTATGAGAACTCTTAGGACTTGAAGTTTAAACAGCATTCTAAATACTTTTTTTCTACTGTAAAAAATATCAGAGAGCCATTGGAATGAAATCAAATGCCAAAAAGTAGTCAGAGGAAAAGGTTCTGCTTAACCTAGAAACCTCCAAAGAATACAAATAAAATAAAATAAAATAAAATAAAATAAAATAAAATAAAATAAAATAAAATAAAATAAAATAAAATAAAATAAAATAAAATCTTAGGAGTAACACTATTTCCTTCCTTAGGATACTGGAATTATTTATTCAATTGGGCCAATCTCCAAAGGCCATGTGGTCCAACCCCCTGCTCAAAGTTAACCAAACCCTGAAGCCAGATACAGCTGCTGTATTACAGGAGAATGACAAGTAGCAGAACCTACAGAAGTAATTAATAAGTACAAATTACGAAAGCACTGTCCTCTGTGGCATTAGTTACTAACACACTGTTCAGATAAGACACAGAGCTGCACGTGAAGCGCACATTAATAGCTGGCACACACACATATTATTGTGGGAAAACTGTATTAGAACATTCAAATCTAACCCATTCTACCTAAAGAGTTCTTGCAGTTAAAACTGATCTGTTTTAAACTATCATAAATAGGGTCTGAAAAGTTATTTCACTCCAAGGTCTTATTTCACCATATAGCAGTGCACACTACTACACAGCTGTACTGGTACTCAATCTGTCTCCCCCTCTCACTTATCTTGTATCACCAGAAGTATTCTGTCTTTGCTCAACAATTGTTGCAAATTCCTGTAGTCTTAAGATGCCTACTCATTAAATACAAAATCTGCTGAGGCCACTTTTATCCAAAAATTACCTTTTAAATGTATCAAAAACACCTGAATCATCAAAGTTAATGGCATCAGGGTGTCCAGGAGGTAGACACAGATCTCCAAGATGCATTTCACAGCATGGAATGCCATGCTGTACCACAGTCAAGCTTGGATAAAAAGATGACCAACCTGAAGTGGTAAAGAGTCAAATTAGACAGACGGCCAGACAATCTCTCCAGTTCTTAACTGGAGCACTCCTATATATCTAAATGGAACCATGCTATGAACATGTCCTGATTTAGTTTCTTTCACTCAAAAGATTAATCAGAAACACGTTGGGAATTCTTACAAATGGTTATTTTTAGCTCAAGTAGATTCTCATTCTAGCAAAAAAGTGATCAAAATCAGAAGTTTAGCAAGGGAGAAAAACCCTTCTTATTTGTAGCTTCCCTTCCCCCCTCCCGTTTATCTGTTTTCCTGTGCTGCATTTACATATTTATATTTGACCAGATTTTCCTTCAAGAGACATAAAAGATTTGTTATTTTTACAGTTTTGTTCTTTCAAATTCTATTTTTCTTTGCAAAGCAAGTCAATTGATTCTACAACACTGCTTTTACTAATTTCTTGAGTTACACAGAATGGCAGTAAGACTTGCAATTACTTTCTACGAGGACTTCAACAGAAAGCCAAGTATGTTGTAATAATTTCATACCTTTGTTTTTAACATAAAAAGGGTGATCAAGTCTGCACTCTACTGTAAGCAAGCCATCTTCCACTGTGCCAGGATCGAAAGTCAGCTTCAGCACTGACTCACCAAAGGAAATGCTTTCTTCATGAGAAATCAGCTTCAAACCATCAGAACCATAGCCCTGGGAACACACATGCAATGCAGATTTTTTCCCTCTGAAAAAGCAGTGTCATCATCTTACGGTTTATTAAAGAACACCAACATTTTAGGGGCCCTCTCTGCAAATTAGTAAAGACTATATAACATTCAAAGCATGCCTAAATGCATTTAATTCAAGTGCTTTATGGCAAGACATTCAAATAATACAGCAATCAGCATTAGACAGGTTCAGTAAAAACCTGTTTTCCATAAACCCTTTGAGACAGTAAATAAAGGCACAGGGGTAACATTACAAACTAGATCTTTCGCTACAGTTGTTGAAATGAATTTATTAGAACTAATAGCTACCTTGTAAGCACCGGCTGGGAGATTTTCCTCATTTCCATGGTTTTCAGATCTAGCAAAATCTTCAACATCCTGCCATTCTTTATTGCGTCCTTTATGAAAACATAAACGTGAGCCTAACAGATTTTGAAGAAAAACAAAAAAAAAAAAAAAAGAAAAAAGGATCAGTGTAATGTAAAAAAGGCTCTGTTACTAAAAAAAGAAAAGGCAAAACAAACACTTGAATAACTATGCATGCTTTTTACCTTTTAAAAAACAGTGCCAAACAGTTGAGGGCCAAGAATGGCACCATCCTAAATCATCATCATCTGAAAGCGATGACATGCAGAAAATGCCGGATTCTGATTCACTGTTCGCCTATAAAAAAAAAAAAAAAAAAGTACTGATACTTGAACATAAAAGATTTTAGTGCTTGTCGTATATATATTTAGGCACACTCAAATCAGCATCTGAGTCACATCTCTGCATTAAGTTCAAATAGGAATATAAAATGAGGACAAGACCCAAGGAATGCAGAAAATGAGAATTGAGTATTTTCTCCCCTCTCCTTTGCACTATCCTGAAATTCTTACTTTTCATCCTTTATCTGAGATTCACTTAGGCCCCTACAGACAGATCATCTTAGGCTCAGGTACAGGCCTTTCACAAGCCATCGCTCTGCTGTGGCCATCCATAAGAACCACTCAAAGATCAAGTTATTCCATGGTCAAATAAACGGAAAAGGCATCAGGCCAATTCTTTTAGATAAATCACTGGGAGAGACTCACAATGTTTTTAGCGGATCAGCTCTGGGAATAAATTAATAGCAGGAAAAGGAGAACAAGACTGACTTTTTGTACATCTAAAAGGAGATGGTTCCATATTTCCTCTTCAAAATAGCAAACAGGAATTAATACAATTTTAAATCCTTGGTGTAGAAGGCAATACAACAAGCTCACTGTATTTGGTAAAAGAAAAAGTAATAAGAATCTAGTTTAAATACAACTGATATTAAAACTAAACAGCGGTATTTTTAACCAGTTTCTCTTTTTGAAAAGCTTAACCCCTTATTCTTGCTTCTTTATTTGTGTTAGAAATGTTTCAGGACAACTCACCCTTTCATGTCTGACTGGTGTTTCATCCAAATCATTCTTGGACAAGTTTGGATCATTCTTTGAGGATCCTGGTGGAGGACGTGCATAGGAATGTAAACTTTTGCTTGTAGCTATTATGTGAACTGGAGATGATCTACAATGCAAAACAATTTTAATAATCAGATGAGGGAAACACAAAATTTAGCTAATATTCCTCTAAAGTGTTTTTGTTTGGCAATCTGTCATATTTGAAATTTAAATTCACAATCATTTGTGTATATAAATACCCTGCTTGCATTCACATTCTGAATGTACCCAGAAAACCATGCTGGTCCAGATCTGAATTATTAAACTCAGTTCAATGAAAGGAAGCAGAAGTTGCAGGTGCAACTGGCTGTTCACTGCAGGTGGCTTACGGGGTGCACAGTCATTAAAGCTGTATCTACACTGCAGGCTGAGGAAAAAGAGGAGACAATCAAGAAAGCTTTCAACTTAGATAGGGAAAACTTAATTTGAACAAATATTTCTGTCTTGGTGAGCCAAATACCAAATAAACTTCCCACACATCAACATTGAAATGCAATGACTAAAGGGTAGAAGGGAGCATTTAGCGTAATTGCTGCACAGCTTCTATATTCCTCATAAATTACAGTGCCACTTCCATATCAGCATCTCACTGGCAAAACACTGCAGTTTTTACAAGCATCTCGAAGTTAGTGCCCCATTCTGAGAGTATCCTGCCTAGTATATGGACACTTGTAAATGCATTACTGTTAGCACTACTGCATTTGATTTTTTTATCGTAAACTAAAGATCAAAGCTCTAAAATAAAAGGTGAAGCTGAGAAAATTCAAGATCCTACACTGCTTCTTACAGCCTCATGGAATTTGCAGATCATCCATTTGAAACAAGATCAATATACACAGTGCATTGCATTAAATTTCCAACTAGCTCTTTCAAAAAAATCTTGAGGCTTGTGTTAATACAGAGTGAATAAAGAGTTTAGTCTAATAAATTCATCTGAACTTTTCCTCTACTGCTTTACACCAGGTAAGCGCCTGTAGTTTCTGAACTCCCTGTGGATAAGGAGTATTATACTGGTCAACCTCATTCCTGGCTGACAATTAAGAAGCTTTTGCAATAGGTTCTGAAACAAGCCCTGTGTAATNATAGGAAAATGACAATCAAAAATAGGACTCCAGTTCAAATACTGAGTGCTTGGGGAACTAAGAAAGTTTCTGAAAATGTTATTTCTGTTTTTATCTCTATAATGTATAATAATCAGTACCTGTTATAAAAAGAGCACTGCATCAAGGGACTCTGAGGACTTGTGGCTATATTTGCCAATTCTGTCAACCAGTTCACCCCATTCTCACACGAATGAACACTTTCTGAATTGCTGTTTGAGGTATGTTGGTTCCATAAAGGCCTTGAACGTTCTTGATGTGAAACGTCTGCATTAAGCTGGAAAAGTGCAGGTGGAGTAGAATCTGTCTGCACAGCCTGTAGCTCAGGAAGGTCATCTACAAAGAAATACACAAATTACCCTAAGCATACCCACTGCTAAGATTTGACAAACAATCTCCCAAATAAAAAATGAGAAGTAACCTGAACAGAGTAACATGTTTTTTTTTTCTCATAGCACAATCACCAATATTTCACAAATTCCATTCATAGTATTTTCAAAATGGCCACAAAAATGACCAAACCTCTCGCCTATTATTCATTCATACAAGCATTTTAACAAAAAATATCAAGTAACTGTGGAGAAAAAACACAATTTTGATAACAAGTTTTTTTAAATTTTTACTAGACTGAACAGTCAGCACAAAATCGTGCTGCAGAATTCTGCAAAAGCAGCAACCAGCTTTACTGTAATACTAACAGATTCAATAAAAGGCAACTAAATATATCTGGCATAACAACTATGCCACTAAAAACTTTCAAAACCAGAGGCTGTACAGGGTAAAGCTTCCCATGTTTCCAGCACTGAACTGGAACTGAATACCTCACAAGTCATGAAGCCTGGTCTGCGTCCTGGGAGGGGTGAACTATCAACAGTCTGTATGTTTTATACGTCATACAGGATAACAGAAGAGAACCCAGTGGCCAAGTTGTTAACAGAACTCTGCATTACATATTCCTATGTATCACTATTCTTAATTACTCTATGACTTCAATTATATGTGTTAATATTTCTTGATTATATCAATAGTTAATAATAATGTGTATGTTATTCTTCCACAATATGTTCGAACTGAAGTTAAATGTTCCTCTTCCCCAAAATCTCTATTTGGAGTAGATCCAATAGCAGAATTCCCCTGCAGGAGGAGCTCCAGAGCTTTCTATTGGTTATTCTCGGAGCAAGCAAAACTTCTCCAGAAATCAGAAGAAACTTGCAGAATTCAGCAAACATATTTATGTCAACAGGCCAGCATGTCACAGCTGGAAATGAGTTACAGGGAAAAGTGACCGTAAACGAAGACTTTCAGATGTCACTATTCCCTGTCATATTCCCTGCTCTACTCAAACTCAACCCAAGTAACCCCATTCAGTCAGCATCCAGGAATATCACTGTAAGAAAATCACAACTGGATCAGCTTCAGCACTTGGCTCCTGAAGCAGCCAGGCTATTTACCAAGTTCCATGTGCTCATCAGAGGATGCATATCCAGGAGAAGATGGCAGGTTTTCATTACACTTCAGCAACTCCAGTGACTCATTCATCCCTGAAGTCCTCTTGTCCACTACCAGAAGGAGTTTCTGAACAGCATTAGGCATTTGATTTGTCTTCACTTCCCACACCATGTTAGGATGTTCCAAAGTATCTGACTTTAAAGAGACAGAGGTTAAAAAACAATACACACATAAACATATCCTTGACTTACTAGCCAATTTTTACCACTATGCTGCTGACTTGAACCTGTTGTCCACTCTGGTACTTCTCTACAGCACAGAGCTGCCTTCTAGCCAGTACTGCTGATGGCATCGTTCTGCTCAAGGTGCAGGACCGAGATTTCTGTCAAACCACTTCCCAAACTACCAAGACGCTACTCAGGAGCAGGCTGATGCTCCGCTGTTTTGACTGCCCTCTGCCAATTCACAAACTTGCTGGTGTCACACCCTGTCCTTCATCCAAGTTGCTAATGAAGATACTGAACATGATCAGCCCTTAGTGACCATCCAAAGCTGGACTCTGAACAGCTGACCCCCCTCTGAGCCCAGCCACCCATGTCGGGGTCCACCCAGGTGGTTCATTGCTCTCCAACTTGGTCACAAAGGCACCCCGAGAGGCCATGTCAAAAGCCTTGCCAACAAAAGCCAAGGACAACAATATGTTCACTTTTCCTGGGCCACTCATCTCAACACAAGAGGCAGTAAGACAGACCACACATGATTTGCCTTTGGTACATCTATGCTGGCTGTTCCCAGCCACCTTCTTGTCCTACAAGTGCCTGGATATGCCTTTCAGTATCACTTCCTCTGTCACCTTCCCAAAGGTGGGGGCCAGGCTGACCTGACCGCAGTTTCCCCACAGTCTCTGAAGAGGATGTGTGACATTTTCTTTTTTGCCCACCCCAGAAGCTACATCCCCTTGGAGACGGTGCTCACAGGGACCTCAGTCAGCTCCCCCAGACACAGCCCATCTCATCTGCTCCTCCAGACTTGTCTCCATCCACGCTGCACGTAACTAGCTCACCCTTAGCTTGATCCTCGTCTACCACAGCTACTTCCCTCCTTCTGATCCTGCCACCATGCTCGGGGACTCGGCAAGCCTGAGAACAGACTCTGCAAGCAGAGACTAAAGCAAAGAAGATGCCCCCAATCTTTTGTCACCAGGTCTCTTACATCACTAAGCATCAGGCCCACATTTTCCCTGCCCATCCTATTATTACTGGCACTCCTACAGAAGCCTTCTTGTTGCCCTTCGCATCCCTCACTAATTTCAGCTACATTCTTGAATATTTTTAAATACTAATATTGTTAGTTGTGTTGCAAAAGGAAACAAAACAAAAAGCAAAGCCTCTACCACCAGATTTTGCTGCAGTTTCATCTCCCCAAATCCCTGTGCTGTAACATTTTAAATTAAAAGACATATTTTAAATTAACTTCAACAGCCAGACAGCTCTGTGATTATTCTACACAATCATTCTCTCTAGAAGCTGGAAAACAAGGTTATCCAGTCTTTAGTAATTTGGTTATCTAGTGTTTTTTTTCAGATGATGATTAATTAAAGCTACCATAACATGATTAGTTCTGCTTTCATGAAGTATCACTGAAAAAGTAACCATGAATCTCTCACAGAAGAAGATACAGCTTAAAAGTATAGAAAATCTCTCATTTAGAAAATCTCTAATTAGAAATCTAATTAAATATTTCCCTAATTTAAATAAACAGGCATCTCAAATGTAAGAAATGTATTTGAAACTACTCAACTCTCACCAACATAGATGCGACAATGGTGTAACTCTGAATTTTACAGAGATGGAGAGAGGAGAAGAAAGAGAAATGAGAAGATACAATAAAATAAATACAAAGAGTACTTGGGTTTTACCTCTAAGAGCCATCCTCAATGCAGTTTATTCCTCTATCATCCACTAGGGAGAGCAGGAATAAAGAAAACCAAAAGAAAAGAAATGCCAGTCATTTGTGAACACAAAAAAAAAAAAAAAAAGGCAGTGCTGTAAGGTCAGGGCCTTGATGATTATCTTTGCATATTAACTCTGAAAAGCCACTCCCTGTTTTCTTGGCTTGTCTATGTCCTTTTTCCTTGTTTTTCCTTACCCTCCCCCCTTTTTTAAAAATCTTTCTCTTGCCTCTTCCTGTCTTATCTTCCTGCAAGAACAAGCAAGCCAACATATTTGGGGAATGTTACCTCCACCTTCCTTCCTCCTGCTGCCAGGATCCGTACCTGTCCTGCTATACCCAACGCACTGAAGATCAGAGACAAGATACAGAGACAAGATAGGGTGCTAGTCTAGACAGGAAAAAGACTTGTTTCATTTGAAAAATGATTTGGGCTTACCACTCACCAGAATTTCTATGAACCAAAACCAGCCAGATGCAAAAGTAAAAAATTTTCCAACAAACTGCCCAAGCTCATTCTTTCTTTCCTTTTTTTTTTTTTTTTTTTTTTTTTTTTAATTCTGCTAAATTAAAGCCTGCTTTGGTTTGGACATCATGCATCATGTGATTCCCATCTTGTCCCTCGCCTGTCTGCTTTGGAACATTAAAGGGATAGACATTAATTAGCTTGTACAGACTTTTTTTCTTTCTTTTTAATTCATGTTCAAAAACAGTTGTGAAATATGCTTTCTAGAAGTATGCTGCACAGGACTATAATTAAGGTCATTTTCTGCAGAGGTTAAAGGAATTTATCCATGAATTTACACTTCAAAATAAGTTGATGTGCCCTATGTAAAAAACTGGCAGCATGAACAAAGAGCTTAACAGTGAAACCATGTTAAGCCCATTTTTGATGGGAAGCTAAACCCGATCCTTCTAAAAGGCTGGGGCCAAGCAGGGCCTGGCAGGACCCGGGTGACAAGCATCCAAACGGCATGGTACGGGAATGCTTAGAGGGAAGTGCTTCCCGTGTTTCCCGGTGGAAAACACGGCAAACCTGCTGGAGCTTTGTGCCCGGAGCACTTTGCTGGATGCCGCTTAGCACGGACAGCAGCTTCTCCCAGGCAAACACAACCTACTGGCAGGACTGGATCTACCCCGGGGACTTTTCCTGGCAGGGCCGCTTTGATCCACGATCCTCTCTGCGCATCCAGGAGGCTCCGAGCGCGCCCCCCTCCCCCCGCGCGCGCTCCCGCGCGTCATGTGACCCGGCCTGGCCGCTGCCCTTGTTTATAAACTGCGGCCAGCAGCGCGCATGCGCGCAAGGCCCCATTCATTCACAACTGCGTAACAGG
>VZSV01000101.1:1705512-1755697 GCA_013398735.1 Nothocercus julius
CTCGGCCCGGCCCGGCCCGGCCCGGCCCGGCCCGGCCCCGCGTCACGGCGAAAGGAGCCAGGAAAGAAGTTGAAGGAAGTTGCTAAAGGTCGGGCCGTGAGTCAGCAGCGAGGACCCGCGTCCTGGCCCGCTCCGTGGCCCCGGAGCGCGGCGGCGAAAGGAGCTTTCTGGTGCCTTTTTGTTTGTTTTCTTCTAACGCGTCCACGTTTATCTGGCTCTCAGTTTCTCCCCCAACTTCCCAGCACCTTTTGTGCCAGAATAAAACTTGGTTTGGGTTGGCCTCACATCTGGTTTGGGGCGAAAAGAGAAAACTGGCTCAAATTTGCACAGCAAAAGAGAAAACTGGCTTGAATTTGCACAGCAAGTCTGACTAAGGCGCAGTCCTTGGTGTAAAATACACTGCAAACCGTGAACTGTGTCCTGCTCCAAAACGTACCCACGCACAGCTCGGGAATAAGCACCGGTCTTCCAAGAGCGCACAGTTTAACACAGTTTCAAGATTTTGCAACTTGGGAGTTTTTTTTTTGTTTTTTTTTTTTTTTTCCCCAAGAATGTCAGTTCACCCTTATCCTTTTTTCAGCATCCTCCTAATCGCACGAGCATCTCCTGTGTCCTGCGTTAAAGCTTCTGTTGCAGTTTGGTAATACGGTATTTAAATAAACACAACCCACACATATCCTAGAACTTCCAAAACAAAAAACAAAACAAGCCTTCCATGGTGTGTATACGTGTATATATATATAATATATATATTTATGTCCAGATGAGTATCCCACAGCCAGGTCCAGCTCTCAAGTGCACACATCAATGTAGCTGTGTGAGAAGATAAGCAACCCTCTCACCCCCCTCCAAAAAAAGTCAGCTACTACAGTTTAAATAAAAATGACTCAATTTCCAGAGTTCTCCGCAAGTTTTATGTCCTATGAAACATAAAGTGCCAATAGTGACCACTAGAGGGAACGCTGGTTTTACTGTTTCCAGAGGTCTATGAAAGCAATGAAAAAGAAAAATAAATTGGACGCAGTGAAGTCACCGCTAGCGCTCGGCCACGCTCAGGGCGCAGATCTCTGAGCACGTCGAGCACGGGGCGGCCTGGACTTGGCTCCTGCAAGAAGTCACAGTTTGTCCAGCAGGGAAGTCTTGCCAGCCTGAAGGCGCTGGGCGAAGGGAGGTACCACTCTCGGAAACGGGCAGCATGGGTTGGAAGCGAGTGCTTGTTGTATGCGCCAATTTAGCTGACAAAAAAAGGAGTCAGCAGGAAAAACTATGCTGTGGGATTTAACTCAAAAATCTCTGTGCTTAACTATATAACCAAATAATCCTTTACAGCTCTTCTTCCTGCTTGAAAACGCAGAATTATTTGAACAAATATCTCTCAAAATAGACATCGAGATTCAACTATTAAGAGACTAGACAGGCTGTTATAGTATCTAATGTCTAAATTACTTCACAAGCCCAGATTTTTCCTATAGTTATGAAAAGTCTGAATTCTAAGCAATAGATATATCTTCACATAAGAATTTTTTTTTTTTTTTTTAAGTGGTAAACCAGGAATAACCTTTTCCCACTATCCCACCATAAAATCAACTTTAAAAGTGTGTTCCTTCCCTCTCTTCCCTTATGCTTCTCAATAGCCTTTAAGTTGTTGTATGGGGAGAGACCCAGGCTTGCTGGTTTGAATTCCTTTAGTTATAGTTTTCTAGGTCTAAGTTTGGCACAAGCCTTGCCTTTTCTTTTTCCATTCAACAAATAAACTAATTTGCTGCATCATAGCTGCCAGCTCTTCCAAAACCTCTGCTGCCACAGTGCAGAAGCGGGAGAGCGCAGGGGACGGATCCGGTGGCTACAAGGGATACATAATCCTGTTTGTCCTCTTTCAAGTCCATGATATTTTTCAGGGGAAAAAAGATCATCCTGAAGGTTAGTGCCTTGTTACAGAACAAGTTTCTACCACTACTCATCACTTTCTATATGAAGCAAAAAGTATTGTCCCAAACTAAGTGTTAAAACATATTTGCTCCTAAGGTTCCTTACCAAAAAAAAAAAAAAAAAAAAAACTGCATAAATGTTAAGTCTGAAGCCGAGTTCTCTCAATTCAGTGGCCCTGATTCCACATATAGGCCTTGACAAGTAAATGTCATCGCTGAATTCAAGCCCAGATATCACACTTGGCATCTGTGACATGCACAGAATGCACAAAAATAAGGATCCTACCTATGACTTTTACATTAAAAACTTGCAAATGTGAATATGTCGGTAGTTTTGAGAATCTGAGAACAGAATCATAACAGCTTTCTTATTTTAAAATCTACATTTTTTTCCCCTTTGCATACTGCAAGTGAAAGCACACCCTGTGAGAAATCAGGAAAAGGAGTAACAGGGCAGATTCCCTGTGCAGTAGATGGCAGTGGAACACACAAAACTCTATCAAAGATTTCTTACTAAACACCCCTTCGTTAAAAGTCAAACACTGATCTTCTAAATGCCAGAATTGAGATTGCTTATGTCAAACCAATACTTCTTGCTCTGTATATCTAATGTCTAATTAAAAATCGTTACTTCTCCCCGCACACCCTGCCTCGCCTTGCTCTGCGACCAAGACGAGTAGGTGCTCGGGGGGTGAATCAATGCTGTTCAGCACCAGCGTTGTTCGTAGCTTTGTTGATTCGGTTATTTTTGCTCTTGGAAGAGAGGTAGAAAGGAAGGTGGGGGCCTGGGATATGTTAGTTGTGAGTTCCTGGCACTTTATGATGGCTACCAGGAAGCATAAATGACCACGAAATATTCTACATAAACAGAAGATATATAAATAAAGTTGCTTTTGCCACATCTTATACTAGCTATTGGAATCTTAAAATTACCAGTTGAGAAACCAGGAGATAGATTTTCAGAAACCATAAGATTTCTTTCAAAATCACATCAGTGAAGTGTAAGTTACATAGTAGTTTTGCTCCCATCTACTTTTAATCTCTCCTGTCCAAAGCCAATTCATTTATGACCCAGCGTCCATTGCTGACTTTGAAATACACCATATCATTATTTTAACTGTGCTACCAGAGCTTTCACATCTGCGTCCAGATATCCACCCTCACTAATTAACTGAACACCCTGTAAATGTCGCATCAGCTTCCACCTTTGCTCAGTTTAACAGCCTCTGTTCACCACCCTGCCCTTCTCACCTCGGTCTTCTTTCGCAATGACTTCTCTTTCTCCCAAAGCTACTCCCACTCCTTCCCTGCTGGCACATCCCAGGGACGCCGTGACTCTGCGCACACCAGCTCCCACGTGTCCCCTCCTCTGTTCCTCCTCGGAAGGTGCTCTTGGGAATGCCGAGCGGAGGATCTGCTCTTGCACCCAGGGAAGACTGGAGGTGCAGTGCAACTGGCGTCAGAATAAAGACCTAACAGATCCAGATACAACCCACAAGAAAAATAAGTGAGAAAAGCCTCTGTCCCAGCCCAAAGCTTGCAGAAAAACAAGTTGGGAAGAGACTACAAACCCAGAGGATCTGTAGGTTCTCTCTGTGCTAAGTTACAGTGCCAGGTGTGTTCCTGGGTACTGGGATACTGTCCTCTGTCCTCCAAAATTGCTGGGAGAGCCCTGGCGCAGTTTTTTGCTCGAGCCAGTAGCAAATAATTCCTGCATGTGGTTTGGAAGCCAGCATGAGCCAAGGGCCATTTCCAGTGGGTCATCCACACATGGCACCCCATACAGTTTATAGGACAGCTTATAAATTAGCTCACACACACAGTTAAAAATAGTATGAATGTTGCCCATTTGATGTCTGAGTACTAGCAAATAGTCTCGGGCTAATATAACTTACTAGCATGGATGTACCTGTAGAGAGAAGGTAGGACATTTATCAAAGTTGAAGCCAGAAGTGAGAACAGGAACTAAAGGAAGGCGAAGGTAAGGCCAGTTTCCTCAAGACAGTGACTCCATCTTACTCCACAAGGACAAATCAACGAAGAGAAAAAATAAGATACAGTTTGGTGAAACTTGTCAGTGGGATTTTTTTTTTTTTTTTTTTGGGGGGGGGTTACATTCTTACAAGATTTATCTATTCCTTTTCCATTCTCTTTTCCATTTCCATTCCATTTCTCCATGAAGGAAGAGTGTCCAGTCTGTGAAGCACCTTCCTGAGCCAAAAAAGTAGATGAAAAACTTAGAAGCAGACTTGGTATATGTCTGAAGGAAATCCAACCACCAAACTGACTTAAAAATAATCTTGCATTTTATAACACAGTTCTGTACTCTCAGCATACAAGGAAGCAACCCCTTCCTTCCAGGGAAAACTTCAGGTCGCTTAGTTGAGGAGCTACAGACACAAGAAAAGGAAACATCTTAGAAACTCCAAAACACCCCAACAAAACCCCCATATGCCTGTAACTATCACACGTACGAATGGATAAAAGGAGCTTTAAACTAGCATAACAACTTTAGCAAGACTGTGTAAGGATGTCCATCCTGTGATGAAGTGATGCAAAGCACGTTGTTCAGCAAAGGCAGTAAATGTCTAAAAATAAGAAGAGAGAGAAATGTGTTGTTCCAGGTATGTGAAGGATGACCAGCAGATACTAATTTTGCACATCTGGAAACTCCTTGGTATTAAAAAACCAGTGACACCTCATTGTCTGCCAGGGAAGGTGAGTTATAAATGACACATAGTGATGTAACTGATCCCAAAGTGAAAATTTTTTATAGGAAAATTATAGGAATTTTCCTTTATAGGAAAATTAAAGCACCAAACATTAAAAAAAGAAACAAAACACATGACTCCACAGCAGTTTTCACTGAATGCAAAAGATAACGAGAGGGAAGATGATGGAGTGGCAAATGCTTTAAGCTGCGAGAGGCTTCACGGTGCTCTTCACAGCAGCCAGGCCGCCGAGCCTGGCACCGCGAGTCGCTCACGGACCGCAGACAGGAGCTCAAGCAGGGAATGCTTTCAGCAACAGTAATCCCACATGGATTTGGATGAACTCTCAGGGAGCACAAACAAATGCCACTGAAAAGAGCAGTGGCATGACCATGAGGGCCAGGAAGTTTGGCTTCCTTAGGGTTTGTGTCTTGTGATGGCCTGAGGGCTGCGGTTGGTGCCTTTCTCATGGTTAAGGCATGAGTCAACAACCACTGCCATGTGGCTTCTCCTGTGCTGGCGGCGCGGGAGCCTCTCCATGCCTTGCTCTTACTGACCTGCTCTCCTCTCTGGCACTTCTCGCCTTACGCAGCAGGGCATATTTTCAAAGAAAACTCCCTGGAGCATTTTGTTTTCCTCTCCAGATCTCAGCCACTTGTCAAAATTGCTTAAATCATGTACAGGTTTGTAAAATTTGCCCATGAGGTGGGGAGAGAAGAGAGAAACAGAAGGACTTAACGGACGTGCCAAGTCCCTAAATCCTGTTCCTTTAGGAACCAGGACCAGGCTAGGAAGAAGGACAACAAAATCTTTAAAAACAGAAGTATCAGGCAATCTAAAAATGGGCACAGATACTCTCATAATGTGAACATGATATAAAATTATTTAAGATTATCTGAACTCTACCTTTCTTTGATAGTTCCAAACAACGAAAATCAGTAACTTTGTATGATTTCCTTCTTAGGACAAACACCACATTTATGATGCTAGGACTAACGTTTTTGAGCTGTACATAGAAACAGATCACGGAGAAGTCCCAGGTGCTGAGAACTGATGAAGGCTGCAATATTTGGTACGAAGCTCACAGCGCGACTGCTCTGTTATTGTCAAAGGAAAACAGCTGCAGTTACCATAAAAGAAAATTCCAGAAATCATCGAGATCCCAAGAACAGCACAATAAATTGCTTCGACATTAAGCCACACTTGGGGATACTTTGGGGAAATCCAAAGTTTGTGGCTCTCTGACATCTGGCATGCCCCCCCACCACAGTTTTTTCCTGAATATAAACTGCAAGCACGTCATCAAATAGAAAGTATATTACTGCACCAACCTAAGATCTACCCTGAGTAGAGAGGTATCTGCAAAACTTCTTCATTGATGAAAATCAACATGGAAGTGTTAAGAATTATGAATGTTTTAATAAATATAAACAGTTCACTTGTAACTTTATGATAATAAAACACAACAATATCAATAAGCATATATTTATATATATAAAAGTGTTGTTTATTGTAAGGAAACTTTAAATATAACCAACAATATTGAAAATATTGTGACTGGCATTTATGGCCTTGATTGTAGTTTACTGCCATACAAGTAATTGTTAGCATTTTTCTTAATCACATTAAGCTAGTGCAAAGTGTAGGTAACTTTTGGAGATTAAGCATACATAATGACAAGAGCATAGATTTTGGTTACCTGACTATTTCCTTCTAGTATAAGAAGCTTCTCCCTCTCTCTTTTTTTTTTTTTCTTATTTCCCCATAAATCAAAAGTATAAAGGCAAGTTATATATTTGCAATTGCTCATACCAATTTCTAGGTTTTAAAAAAGACACTTGTGAATTTTGCTGAGATTGTATTTTGTTAATAAATTGTTTAATAATTTATACCATACTCTATGATATAAATTATATATTGAAGTAGTATTATATAATCATAATTTCTTATTCAGGTATGATTATATAAACTGTCAGAACATAGCACTAGCTACAGGATAATAATTACATCAACATACACAAATATATGGCATTAGAAAAGCCATTATCTAAGAAGGAAAGATAATCATTCAGGTGTTTGGAACAGGGCACAAGCAACCTTCCTAATATTCTTTAATGTCGTTTTGGCAGAACTACTATCAATTGCCATTACGTGCACTAGTTTTCCATGTACATCACCAGATAAGCAGTATTAAAAGTAGACCGTGCCTGAAATTTCCAGTCACAGACCTTTCTGAGAAAGGAGCCCTGTGCTCTTAATTAAGATGATATTCTCTCTCCTCGGTCCTGGAAGGTGTCCCATGCCATTACGGTCAAAAAGGCATTTTATGATGACCTACAGATTTATGAAGGTAGGACCTTCATGAAAACATACTTTTCAAACTTGCATTAAAATTTAAATTCATCATCTTTCAAATTAAAAATGTTTTTGTACTTGCAGATAATGATACTGAAGAACAAGCTCAGTTCAGTACAGCTTTCGGTATCAATCACTTCCTAACTGATCTGGTCTTTGATAACTAAGATCAGACAGTGAGAGGAGAGATATACAGAGATCATTTGATTTGAAATGGAGAGAGATTTAACAAATCAAAAGGTGAGAAGGTGAGATCTAAAAAAAAAAAAAAAAAAAAAAAAAAAAAAAAAAAAAAAAAAAAAAATAGAAGCATAGATAGAGAAGACAAAAATGCATAAATATAAAACAAGGGAGAAGGAAAAAAATACAAGTTATTCATGATTAGGTAGACATGACAAGGAACTATACCTTTGCTTTTTAAAGCATCAGGGTTAATTTGTCAGTTGTCCTCACTCCAGAATGTACAGAATACATGTAACTAATAAAAAATGCAGTTTATTGCAAAAATATACAAGTCCTCTAAATTGCATAAGATATTGCAATGTCGTGCTGAAACATGACATATTAAACAAAGAGGACTTTAAAACAAATTACAAAATGTTAAAAATCAGATTTGGGTCATGAGCGTCACACAAAATGCATTATCATGCTTTATCTTACGATTACTCTTGTGTTTCACTACATCTGTGATAAATGCAACATAAAATCATGACAACTGTAATAGTCAGAAAGTAATAACTACTGTATATCTTCTGTATTAATACATATAAACACTTTGTGTGCACTAATACTTTCAACATATCACATTCAAACTAACAGTCTTCCCAGAAAAATTGTAACCATTTTGAAGGACAGAAGCTGGTCTAACAAGTTCTTTGCACGTGGGTTTCTTCACATCTACTCTTTATGGGAATGCTGCATGTAAAGGACTTGATTTTCAAAGGTGCTGTGCTACTAGCATCACTGCTGAGCACTTTTAACAATCAAGTCCACAATTTATTAAATTCCTATTTTGTTTACTGATATTTCCATTGTAGTAAGTCCAAAAAAATACCCCAAACCCCACTCCCAAAATCACAGAAAATGCTTGGCATCTATAGGAAGAGAGACAATTTCTCAGTGGACTAACCACTACTGTGCTATTTTCTCGTAACAGATCTTGTGGCTCCATGGTTGAGTTCACACACTGGGATCAGCAATGTCCATGTTTGTTCCAAACAGCGCAACTAGCTGCTCTTCATAGTTTGCAATGTTTCTTTTCATAATTTCCATACAAGGTCCCAAAAGCCTTTCAAATGCCTGAACATCCATAACTAAGATAAAAGGGGAGAGAAAGAGAAAGAATATAATGCATTTGTCAGTTGCAGACACAAATCTTGGTGTTTATGACAAGCCAGTGTAAAATTTTAAATGATAATAGGAAAAATATTATGGAGGCATATACTTTGTTTACACAGAAGAGAAACACCGTAGCAAAAACAGTATCAGCTAACACACTGCAGGCTTGGAACTTTATAAATTAACTTAAAACTAGCCAGGTTCCTTATTTTGAAAATATTTCCGGATTAAAGTCTATGTGATCCAAGAGCTGCTGGAGAGCTCTGGAGTGCCTGGATTCCTCCACAGAAAATAGTTTCAATTGCCTTGTGATTTCAATAAAATATATCATTTGTTGTGGCTGTATTTCTTTGCTATTTTACTCCTGCTTCTAATAGGCCGCACAGGAAACCTTATACTTGTCTGCTTTCAACCTGGTGGCCTGTAGTCTCATGGCTGCTAAGAAAAATTGAAGTTCTTCAGTATTTGGGCAGTTCCAGAGACCTTTGCACTCACTCATACTGAGTGATGGCTGACTCTTTCCCACTGCTGCCTCTTGTTCTTCCCCATCTTTGATCTTTGTTGTCTGTTCATCTGTGTATGTTGGTGATAAGGATTTTAAAAATAATAGTTTTATAGGTAAGTGGAAATTTTTGGTTTGCTAGCTTGGTAAAGGGGCTTTCATTCAGGAAAGCTAAATCTGTAGTTTGTCATTTTCCCCATTAACTGAACACAAACATTCAGAAACTAAACTTTAGACATTGAAAAATGAGTGGACTGAGAAGAGGTTATCTATGAGTTCAGCTCCTACGGTCTTTGCTTTCCTGTGCCTGAGGCTACAGTGTGACAGAATGATTAAATTAACAGGCTGGTGAAGGCAAAGGATTTGTTAAAGTCATGGTGATAAAATGGAACAAAATTTTTACTACACAGTTACTTCTCAGGTAATGGTCTAGTGAGAAAGGAAATTCTTTATCTATTTCTAGAATGTTGGAGAGATGTATCTGGTAGTTATAAAAGACTTGCTGCAATCCTCTCAGCAGTACTTGAAACGATTCTTACCCACATATAACTAGAGAAACATTGGAGAATTTGTGCTTAATACCAGTTATTATTTGCAAAGTGTTTTTTTGCAATGTAAATAGAAATATTTAGTAATATTAATAGATATGTAGTTCAAAAGCCTTACTTGTTATTAGGTAAATGTAATTAAATCTTATATCCTGAAGGAAAGACATAGTTCAAAATAAAAGCAACCATTTTACATTAGATATAACATATCACTGCACATTACCTAAACACTTGACGGTGCCAAGCGCAAACGCGGAAGCAGCTCGTGGTTTGTTGGTTACAAGAGCAAGTTCTCCAAAATATTGTCCTCTTGAGCATCGAGCTATTTCAACTGCTCCATTCTCTTCTACATCTTGTTTACCCTGAAATATCAGGTTAAAAATACAGAGAAAGAAACACAGAGAATGAGGGAGAGGAGGAGAGAGAGATTTGCTGAACTCAGAATTTTATAAGTAAAATTAACAACAATGGTATCGAGAGATATTAGTGTTTAACGTTTAGAAGACATCAACGTTTAGAAAGACCCACAAAACTCTATATATCTTAGGAATTTTTTACCTTTCTTTTCATTATTATCCTTACTTCTCCAGATTCCACAATGAAGAAAGAATCAGCCATGTCACCCTGTAAGGGAAAAAACAAAGAGGGTAAGGAAAATGTGGAAGTTGCTTTTTAGTTTAATGGTAGCATTAAAGCATTCACCTCCAGTGCATGGCAGTTTTTTGATACCTACTGCAAAACAAATCACTTTTACTGTGAAATCTATACTCATGACACAAAAGGATCAAAATGTCTATATAGAAATGACAGTGAGGCCTTTCTATAAAAAGGAGTATCTGACTGTGCCTTAGACAAAATGCAGGAGAAAATACTGTTTTTGAAGATTTTACCATCCTTACTCCTCTTTCTCCCCCTATGAATTCAACTCAAACAATTTTTGTTACTGATATTCCAATATAAACATGCCTCCAAAGGCTGTATCTGATCTCCAATAAATGTTTTGGGGCAAGACAATCTCAGTTGTCTCAGTGGAAACACTGAAGGGTTTCCTTTTACATTCCTCCTCTAATGATTATGGCATTTATACAACAGAAACAAGATATATCTCCAGTCCTTAGTGCAAACAGTAGTTCTCCTACACAGTTTGCACTTCTAAATATACTAAAACTGTTGATTTCTTCATTCATACAGACAGGAATGCTTTTCTAAGTATCATAAATGGAAAACACTTTCTGAAAAGGATGATCACCTCTCTTGCATACTTGATTCATTGTGTTTAAGATCCTTTTAACAAAGAAAAAACTAGTTAAAAATCATGTATTCTTTATATATAATTTGGCAAATGTTGCCTATTGAAAGAAAAAAAAAACCACAATAAATAAGTAACTATACCTGAGCAATGATTTGTTCCCCATCTTTGTATACTTTAGTGCCAATCACATCAACAACTTTCAAACGTTCAGATACCTTAATTTAAAAAAAGAATTACATTACAATATTAAATTATATTTAGTCCTTTAATACTTCACAAATCTTTATGCAGAGCAGCATATCTTTCTTCACCTGCATTGATATTCATTAAAAAAGACAAAGGAACAATTGTTCAATAGCATTCTAAAGGGTGTATCAGTATGTTATGGTCTTATGGCAAAGTCTGTTAACAAAACTTCCATTTCTGTAAGAAGTTTAAAAATCCTGAGCTTCTTAAGTTGTTTTCAGAAAAAGTATACATTTAAAAATACAGCTGTTAAATTCAAAGGTTTTACAGTCTCCTAAATCATTGGTAATATTACTGCGTAAACTTCAGTAAAAAATAAGCTTAAGAAAATGAAAGGTAAAAATTAAAAAAGAAAGAAAATCCATTTGTATACAGCACTAACTATGACCCTTGTTTTGAACACTTATAAATATAGTCTTTCTCCCAAACAAAAGTATGCAAAATTTAAATCTGGATAAAATGTTAACTCTAAATTTAAACTTCGTAGAGGCAGGGTCTTATGATCGACCTCTGATACAGACATTACAATAACGTAATAGAAAGCTTACTTCTAAAGATTTAAGGAATGGCAATGACCCAATAAATTTTTCATACATTTTTCTCTTTTTGGCATTGTTTTTTACAATGATTCTTCTGAACGTTACTCTGTCCTGTAAATAAAAGAGAAAGAGAAAAAGAAAGTTTACTAACAGAAAATGCACACAGGGATAGAAAATCCTTTAAAAATGACTAAAAAAAATAATATCACCCAATTTTAGTCATTTAATTTAGCCCGTTAGGCTCCCCATATAGTAATCTGAGACAGATTTCCCTCAAGGCCAGGTAGGAGCACCTGAAGTCAAGCTCTTGATTTAATTCACACTCTGAAGAGCTTTTCTGCCCCTTGGCTATATGGAGGCTAGAGAGGTTGCTCTAACCAGTTTGGCCTCAAGCAGAGAACTGAGTGAACAATATATATCCTAAACTTACACTACATAATCCGAAACAGGAAAAGGAAGCCTTTTCTCTACATTTCTAGGGTTCCAGTATATGTTTATTATCAAGAGAGCGTAGTCTCTGTATGACAAGCTGGGGTTTAATGGTTTTCAAACAAATATCACATCAGGTCTTTAGCAAAGCATTGGTATTTAAATGGGTGGTTCAGAGGCATATATGTCCCTTCAAGGGGTAAGGCCACCTTGGAATTTGGCATTGGATCATTATGTTGAATATGCTAAACATCTGTCTGAGTTTTACACCTCTGGTAATTTCTACTGTTGTTTTCAAAGGTCCAGACCTTTGAATATATAAAATAACTTTAATATATGTATTAAGAATATATATATATTCTTAATATAAAGAATATATATTATATATTTATATTCTGAATATAAATATATAAATAATGTTACTTTGGAATTTTACTCTGAACCAAATGCATTTCCTAGCAAGATATGGGAAATATATATATATATATATATGGGAAATATATATAATATATATATACACACACACACACACACACATACATATATGTCAAAGTGACTGTCAGTGTTTTTCAGTGTGTATATATATATATATATATATATACACATAAAAGAAATTAGTGTTTTCTTGAGCCTTTTAGCATTGTTTCTCTAGTTTCTGAAAAATGATAGTACTAGGCCTGGTACTCTGCGTGCTTTAAAATTAAACTTTCCCAAATTATTAATCATTTTTGAAGTAGATATAGCATATCATGGCGATTTATATAAAACATTTAAAACAAATGGTTAATATATTAAAACAAGTATTTCACTTACCAATCCCCAGATGGCACCAGGAGAGGTAGCTATAATTGTAGCTGCTCTGGGCGTATTGTACATTAAGGCCAACTCACCAAAACTGCCTCGGTTATCATAAGTTCCAATACACCTCCCAACGCCATCACATTTTACATAAATATCGTATGTGCCTCTGTTAATAAAACCCATAAATACAGTAAGTGGAATTTCTTCCTGTTCCTTGCCAAGCAGACATACATTATATTATTTCATACCATGAATTCTAAAGATAAAGCATTTTAAAACATATATTTTGCTTGTTTAAATGATATTAAGCACCTTGCAGGGCCATTGCAATCATTTCTATAAATACCAAAAGTAACTGCTTTTTAAAGAGAGGGATGTTATTTTATTGGAAGTAATCCATTTTACAGAAAACCTGATTTACAATGATTAATAACCAGAGCTGCATATTAAAAATGAAGACTCAAACTTAGTATTCATGTTTCCTAATTTCATTTCAACCACTGCACATACAAATGAAATGAGCCTTTGCAAAAATGTCTATGATACAGACAATAAAAAAAAAATACGGGTTATTTGCCTCTTTAAATATTTTAAAGTAGTAATCAGTATATTTTAATGCATTAATTAAAGATTAAATAAGATGAGGACACAGAATTAATGTATATGAAAACATAAGACCACATAAGACTATGAAATGATGAGCTCATTTAATTATCTATATAATGCGTATTTCTTCTCCCCTTTATTAACTAAGTAGCTTACTTTTTTGCTCTGAAAAAAGCATAAAATTTGACATTGTAAAACACAACCCAGCCATTCCCACTGATGCTGAGTCATTAGTTTGTTCAGGACAGAGGATATGATGTATTGTACTTGATAGATCATGCAGATGTTACGCAAACATCTGTACCATGACCCCATGATAAGGATCTCAGGGGCGATTCTCCAGACCTAAAAACTGCAAAGTTGACACAATTTTAAGTCCCTGCAGCTTTTTGAGTAGGAGATGACAAACCAAAACCTCATAAGGCTCAAGAAACGTTGACTCCTGACACACTTGAAAGATTGTCTTCAAAAGAGACCAACCACATTTGGATTTCTTTTTTGAGTTCAAGGATAATATTCCTTTCAAACACTCTCAAAAGTCACTGTCAAAGCTTCCAATTGAAGGCACGAAATAAGGAAAAGTGTTTTGGCACAGCCTGGCCGGAGCCTGTCCAAATGACAAGTGCAGAATAAAAAGTATATGCTCCTCCAAACGCACTGGCTTCAGCCATAAGGAACATCAAAGATTTTACTTAGCTTTACCCACACAGATTTGCAGATGAAGTGTGTTAATTAAGCTACTGTAGCTGTAATAATAATCATAGGAATTAGAAATTGTAAAGATAGTATTAGATTGCAACAAGATTTCAAATCTGAAGTTGCAAAAATTTTCACACTGTGTTTTGTATTAGATCTTTCTCAATTTGGAGAAAAAAGAAAAAAAGAAGTCTTTGGGATACAGCAATGCCTAAAGAAGGAAGTGACATATTTCAATAAAAAAAATGCTTCTTTTAAAAAATCACCCTCCACAGCTCAAACACAGCTGTATTGATCCATATGCATTATATTTTCTCTTTCCCATGCAAACATGCATAAAAATCAAATTCGAGTACAGAAAAAAAATAGATTTTTCTCAAAGGCCTTTAGCAGAAACATTCACCTATCGATGACATAGAAGTTGTCACCATCATCCCCTTGATCAATGACATGCTCTCCTCCTTCAACCTGCTTTTCAAACATCGCATCCAACACCTGAGACATCTGTTCCTATTCAAAAAAAAAAAAAACACACAAAAATGAGAAGTTATCATCTGCTTTCGAAATGTTACTCTTCTACTAACTGTTCAGATTCCCAAATATACAGGTAGTGCTTAGCTTCCTTCCTTGTCCCTACCAATGACAATATAGACCTTGACTGCTATAACAGTTACCCTATGAGCATCCACAAGTAGAATTTCACCCTTCACAACTACATACATTATGCAGATGAGAGGAAGGACAGTGTCCCTCATTGCAGACAATGCACCTACCTGTTTCTGCCTTTAGAAATAATTTATAGGAGTACAAGTTTCAAAATGATTGTGAAGTATCTTGAAAATGTACCTGCACAATATCCTGTATATATATGGGATGAATCTAACCATAAAGGTCTGCCACGTTTTGGGTAATTAAATGCTGGGCTTCTCAAGAAGAAAGAAATAACATAGGCCTATAAAACTACTTAATTAAATTTAATGATTATGAAATGTGAATGTTCAGAGAGTATGCATGTTCTGAGGGAAACGGATCAGTCTATCAAAATGACATCATCTCAGTTATAACTGCCTAATAACAAAAAGAAAATTGCTAATTATAGTATTTGTCTTGGTGGGTATAAACCTGCTAAAATGTAGTGTTCATATAAAAGATAAAAAAAAACACAGCTCTTTCTGCATTAACAAGATGAATCCTAAAAAGTTATCTTAATAACTTGAGCTTCACTTGTAGTTTATTCAAAAATATACTTAAAATACTAACAATAAGTACAAAAGTGTGCTTACTTTCTCAACCTTACTAAGTATATAACATACTGGAATAAACAGGTTCTACTGAAAGCCGCAAGTAAAAGAAATGGCGGATTTAGAGTTTTCCCCACACAATTTACTTAATTCATGGCATTTCCAGCCATTGGGAAGTGGTATTTACCTTCTGAAGTAAAACCAGTAATGCCAGTTCTGCAGAGTCCCTTTACAATCCATGGACAGATACAACTATACCACGTATCTCAGAGCTATTCAATAGGGATGCCTTTTTTTTCGTTTGACGATAGACTTCATATAACTTGAAAACTTACTCTACATTCTTTTTTATATATATATAGACAAAATTAAGTGGAATTAAATTCATTTTTATCCTACCAAATTTCTTCATTTACTCAACCCCCTGACAATATCAGCAATAGCACATTATCCAAACCTTCTTAAAAAAATGAAAACTAAATACAATTTTACCTAACAGAATCTACTGCAGTGGGCGAAGAACAACAGAACTGCAGTATCTGACCTCAAAACAGTCAATTTAAGTAAAATACAGTAATATATCATGTATCCTACCTAGACCAGCAAGGCAGCCTAGCAATTATTTACCTCTCTCTCTCTGCTTAGTATCTTTTTTATTACAGTCAGGCATGCAGGTGCAAAAAGGAAGATCATTCTACTATCAGTTCTTGGGTTAGATTGGGTTAGAAATGAACTGGGTTTCAATTTCAGAGAGAGAAGTCTGTGTGCCATTGGGAGACGCTGAAAATTATGCACATAAGTTGCCCTCTAAAAAATCAAGTTAACAGGTAGTATTTCTTCTTTTTTCCTCCACTTCTCCCTAAGTAAATTAAAGGAACTCCTACACAATCTGTAGAACTGACATTAAGTCTATCAGCTGTTTAAAGCATTTGAAAAAGCACATTCCCCTTTCCCTTGCTTGACATCTGAATTGGTGAAGTGCCTCCCCAACGAGCAGCCCTCAGCTGCCATTTGGAAAGAAATGAGGATACGCCGAGAGCTTCCCTGGGGCGCAGGGCACGCGCTCTTTACAGCAACCTTCCGACGGCAGCTATTGCAAGGACGTGTTCTAATGAACAGCCCCTCAGGAGCCTCAGGAATTAAAATATTCCCAAGATGTTTTGAAAAAAGGCTGGGTTAAAAGGAACAAAAAGAGGTTATTAGCTGTACTGATACTATTATTTACTGAAGGAACAGTACGTACTGTTAAAATACTGATTCAACGTGCTTCACCTAAGCTTTCATGTCAGAACATTTTCAGTCTCATAACTATGAATCAAGCTCACTGAAAGATACAACTTTTCTGGAAGATGACTTAAAGACAGAACCTTCATGTCATCAGATCTTTTTCAGATATCTGAGTAGAATTCATAATTTTTTTTTTAAATTTAATGTTTTTTAATACTTGAAGTCATTTAATACTTTTGAGAACTAAATAACTTACCATTTTATAATAATCTTTTTATTTTCTGCAGAATTATTCACAAGTATTTTACATTTCTAAATAAATGAAAACTGACTTAGAGTCAACTGGTTCCCTTCCCAAAACTTTCCACATAAAATAATGACAGTGCAGACTAATAAGCAAACCAGGCATATAGTTCGGTTCTCACAAGCGAAGATTATAAGCAAGACGTGCTATGGAGGAAAAAAAAAGTCCCTATAATAATCAACTTATGTCCCACAAGTTATCACTTCCTCTTGGGAAAATTTAAAATATTTATTAAAAAAACTCCAGTCAGTCTTCAACAAATCTTTCCAAATGATCAATTTTCTTACAGAGAAAAAAGGTGAGATTCATAAAATGTCACAGTGATGCATTTTGGACAAAGTCTGCATACAACTGAAGCTGTAAGTATGCATCTCACAAAAAGAATGAAAAACAGATGGTCTTCCTGCAAGATTGATGCCCTCCCTAAATTAGCAGGAGGTTCTTTTGGGATAATGGGAGACCTGTTTGACTGAAATTCAATATCAGAAAATAAAAATTACACCAGCAATGCACAAATTTTCTGCTCATTACCGAAGAGTTTCATTAATTGTACTACTTCCTACAAACTCCAGCTTGTACTAAAAATGCTAAATGTGTGAAAGACAGATGCAGAACCCACTGTTTTTTACCAGGAGGAGAAAAAGAGTAAAACAAAACAAAAAGTCCCTACTGAAATTCCGGCATTTTCTAAGATAACATTTTGATTGCAGAATGACAAATATCAACTAAGAATGAAAGTCAGCTCTCAGGAAGGGGTACAAAAATGCCTGTCAGGTTTCACAACTGAAGTATTTGGAAATGAGAACTCTTTGAAGCATCTTGCAAAAAACAAACCTCTTGTGTGTGTAGCTGATTTATTTTTAGATAGCTGAATTAATACTGAACTTTGTTTATTCTCATCAAGATTCACAAGATACAGCAGTCTCAGCCAATTCTATTTCTTCTTCATTTCTCACTGTGTAGTTACCGAGAGAGAGAATTTTGTACCTGCACACATACACTTAGACTCTGCTGCAATACACAGGTATCTTCCCCCCAGTTTCTCCCCAAAATCTCCTCCCAAACAACCAATACAGAACACTTTGCATAATCAGTGTTCTGATAACAGATCTACTTTTTAATCCTAAAGCCAGATTTCTCTTTATCTAATCTATCTTTACCCTTGCAGAGCGATCACAGGGAAGATCAGTAAATTGAGCTTCAGCTTGGCAGGGTGTCAGGAGGGTTCACACCCCAGCAAGCCAAGCAAGCAGGTTTTAAACTTTTATGTTAAGAATGAAAATATGGATCAGAACTTGAATAAGTTGTGGTTTCATACATTTCCAACTGCGAGACATGAGCAATTACAGAAGGAAACTTGAATATTTATTCTGACTCTGATCCTGCCCATCTGTACAGCAGTAGCTTCGACACCTTCCCCTCCCACGGCAGGGTGGCAGGAGGAAAATCTCTGCTGCTCGTGTTTGGGAAACATCCCAGTGTTACCATGTTAAAACAGGAAGCCAGTGATAGAAAAGAAAAAATTAGTTTGTGTAGCACAGTGGTGAACATAGTGGTGACCCAAACCCCCGTCACTCCGTTAACACTCTGCGTTGCACCAGCTCTCCAGGAGCCTCTCAGCAGGGATGCGCTGCAGGAGCCTCCGACAAACAGGGCTTTTTCTGTATCAGGTTTGCAAATGTGTTACATGCAATCCTGTGGCAATCTGGCAATCCGTATCCTAAGAATGATACCTTATAAATATGATAATTTCCAACAAAAAAAAAAAAAGCTTATAAAGTATCTGAAGCATTAAAATTTTATCTTAGTGACTTCTGCCATAATTTCATTATCTTAATACAGCTTTTTCAAATATAACAAAGTATTAAGATTTCCTAAGGACAATGCAATTTTCAAATGCAAAGTAGCTAGAGTTTATATAATTTGAAATCAGTTTATCTATAAACATATATATACTTATATGACATTTCTTTACACATTCTGATTAATACAAGCAATGCATTTTTGTTGCATTCCAAACAGATGAGCATGTAAATGATGACAATGTCAAGAACGGATTATTTTTCAGAAAATGATGGGAACCCTAGGGTTTTTGCCATGAAAAAGCAACTCTAAATACCATCCTCTGTATAGAGAACATATTTTAATTTTCTTAGAAGTTGTAGGAAACCAAAGCAGGAAACCAGATTTTGAGAGGCACATCCACCACACAAATCAAATGCATGTACCAAGAACGCTAGATATACACAAAATTTTCAGTTTACTAATAAATTTTTTTGGTAGGGAAATTTCTCTCAAAAATATCTTTCTAATAATTGATGTTTAATGACAGAGCATTAATTCACAAAAAAAAAATTACTATTTGAATGAAGAAAGAAACCACAGATACTGTCCCATCACACTGGCTTTCAAGTGTGGATTGACCTGTCGCACAGAGGAGCATTAGCTCCCCTAGCCAGCACAATCTATCTTCTCATTTCACTTAGACTGGAGATCGTGCAGGTTTTTTTCTCCACTTTTAATTAGCCTGAAACTGAAACAGAAGCTGGTTGTGTTGGAAAACAATGTATTAATTTCATTGTCTTTCAAGTCAAGAAAACAAACATGGCAATTGCAAACTAAGATGACTCCTTGAAAAAAAAAAAATCAGATAGATATAGGCTACTACAAGTAAAGCTACATTTTATTTAGTATGCATTAAAAATCCAATCACTAGCATGTCCTTGGAAAAGGACTTTTGTTTCCATCAGGAGAGCTGACAGTGTGATGAGTCCTTTCCAAATGCCAATAGCTCTTTTAACTGCCAGACTACCAAGTGATTTGCTACCTCTGTGCCAGATATGCGTCTTCCTAATGTCATTTTAGAGATTTGCTGTGAGCCACTTTGTCAAGGGAAAAGAACCAAACTCTATAGACTAAACTCAGCTGTTCCTAACTACTGGAGATTCTAAGAAACATCAGTGTTTAAATGTTGATAAAAACTTGTTCTTCGACCAAATGCCATAAACTGAATCAACGATGGTGGTATAGGAATAAAAAAAAAATGTAGGACACAATCGTGACCAAAGTTGTGACAAGGACAAATGTAAAAGCATAGCTTTTGACAAATATCCTTTTCTGCTCTTTAAAAGGCACAAGTACATTTGTACAATTAAAGTGATGTGGCTTCTCACAGGAAACACACAGCACCACCAGAATCTGTCAGGTACTGGTAGGCTCCAGGTACTATTAAGGTGGGTGAATAAGTACCAGGAGTATTGGGTGATAGGATAGGATTAACATTTGGCAACCCTAGTAAAGTGTGCTACCTACTACCTGCTGGAGTGCTACCTACTAGAAAGGATATCTCTTTTTGTGACCTGAGACATCCTATATAATCAAAGTAACAGATTTCCTTGTCACAATGGTAATAACAAGACTTCACCATATTATATGACCGTTGTAAAAATTACAATGTTCTGAGACACAGCTGTTAAGACTAACATATGAACAAAAGATGATCCTCTCTTTTTCTGTTCCCTAAATGTCAGTCCTCATAACCACTTTATTCTTTCTGCCTACAACCACTTTACTTAAATGAGTCTAAGTTAAACCCATCTCCTGTTGGCCACCTTATCCTCACTTTGAGCAACATGTATCAAGCAATTAATACGAAATAACGAAGCAGAATATTAATATGAAACAGACAGAGAACAACAGCAGAGAGAAAAAGGAGAGGAAAAGTCATAAAAAACATAGGCAGGGAAACCAGCGAAGAAAAAGAGAGTATTAATCCATACAGCAGAACCTAAGAGAGGAAGAGCAAATTACAGAATTCCTGTCTCCACTTCTCCTTGCTTATTTTTTTTTTTTTTTCCCCAAACAAAAAAAATGTATGTACACTACTCTGGAACTCTAATACAAATGTCAGAAGAAGTTTGGATCCAATTCAAAATGTTTAGCTTCCTTGTGCAGTATATACTTATAAACTAATCCAAAGACATTCATTTATTCACTAACAAGGATCCATTTTATATTTCAGTGCATACTTAAGTATTAATATTCTCCTTCAGAATTTACCTTAACCTTCCTCTACATAGTTACATGCATCATATGGCTCAGTAACACTTTCAGATTTTGTAACTAGCTCTTCTGATCGAGTTGGCTGATTCTTTTCAGCAGTTTGCCAGACTAAATTGGAATGCTAATACAACATTAGTTTGTCCTCAAAACAATAACAAATTGTAATTGAGACAAAGAACAGAAACACTAGAGTTGCAAATAGCTTCCAAATATTCTAGTTGCATATGTTTGTAGACATGATAAACTAATGTAACTGTTCACTTGTTACCTCATTCTTAAAAAAGTAGCAGTCTCCTAAGTTAAAAAAGGAAAAGACACTCCATATGCTAAGAAACATATCAACTCCAATTTATTGTCAGTCACTTGTTATTTCTAAAAATATATTGAACATATTGACAGTGTAATGCTGTGCCCAGTCATGGTCTACCAAATCACAAAGGTGATGGATGAGCTGGCTATGAAACCTTTCCTCAAATCCTGCAAAACAAGAACCAGGGGGCATTCAATAACAGTAATAGATCAGTTTAAAACAGATGTTACCCAAGGCATAGTGAATTTCAAAAACTTTCTGTCCTGGAAGGTTATAAAAGCAGACAATATCAGCAGCTTCAAAAAGATATTAAATAAAATTATGGACTACAAGTTCTTAACAGGATGCTGGAAGGATTAGGCCAGGATGTACCCACTTAAATCTGCAGCACAGGAACTGAGATGCTGGGCCAGGAGTATCAGGGACTGCAGGAGCTGGCTACACTCATGTGCTCTGCTTAAGCAGCCTCTCCTGTTGCCACTGTTGGAGTCTGGATGAACACTGGAGTAGGATGTTTCTTCTTGGGAGTGAGTGAAAGTCTGATAAAGATGTCAGCAAAATCCCTGCTCCCTTCAGCTCTGTTCTGTTCTGTCTTTCACCCCTTCCCAGGAGCAGGAACAGCTTTAGGCACTGAGGGCAGGAAGAGACGGGGGCTAATTACTTGTATGAGGAAGGACCATTATGGAGATGATGGAGAGGAGGTGTTTGGCCCACACTTGCACCCGAATGCTACCTGATCCTACCAGTTCTTGCCAAAATCCTCTCCCTTACTCTCCCCAGCAGCCCCTCCAAATCTGCCACATGAGTTCCTGAAGCCTCATGGCCCTTCCAAACAGCCTCCTGCTGACCACCGTCAGTCCTCTTCTGGCTGGTTTCTCATAACTTACCCTGCTGCTGACAAAAAAAAAAAAAAAAAAGAGAAAAAACACTTTGCCTGTGCTGCTAACTCTTGAAACACCTATGCTATTCCATCCTGACTCTACTTTAAAGGGTTGGAAAACCCTGGAAGTGACTACCACGGCACCACATCAACATCCAAGACACCCAAGAAATACTCAGTGTGACCCACAAATGTCAGCTGAAGTTTGCAACTGTGTTCACTGGGCTAAATACAATTGTGTAGCTCTCTAGAGGTGAAAGAATAAAAACTACAGAAAATTAGCCAAATTTTAGCTAAATGTTACAAAAGCTACAAGAGTTTTTGATGACGTATGCTAGAATTCAGCACCACGCTCTGTAGCTGCTTCTATAGATTAACCCAGTACTGTCAGTGCTGTGCTTGCCAGCACAAGGCAGCTTGTCATCAGCACGGATAAAATTCCTAAGCCAAAAGTGAAGGCATCTCACATTTGCCAGTTCTGCTCCAGAACATTTTTAACAACTGATCACAGGCAAGACTGAGGCAATTCTTGTTCACTAGATCTGATGTAAATATTAATTCTGCCATAGAAGAAAGCAAGGTATTAAGCGTAGTTTTATTAGTTTGGACACTCATTATTTCAGAAAGAATTTGGCAAGGGCAGGGTGTTAATATGCTCAGGTACTGTGAGCCCTCTTCAGGATTGCTGGGATAAAATCTGTATTTGCCTTAATAATTCCAACATCAGTGGTCCTAATTTTTCACCAATGTTTCTAAGAACTTTTTAAGAGAATAATTATAATTATATGGTAACATTATACCATATGATATATAATAATTACATATTTTGTACTATCATTATGAGAATAATCTGCTAGCAGCTCTTTTCACAAAATGCTTTGGTATTAAGCATAGGAGCCCACTATTCGTGAAACAAGGTTATATTACTCTTTCTTTCACCATCCTTTGAGTTAATCAATTCTAATTGATCACTCAATATTTGTACTCTCTCATATTAATTCCCCAGGTGACTGAGTGGCAATATACTCAGAAATCGCTCTCACATATTTGTGAAGAACACACATAATTTATTACCTTTTAGAAAAGGGACAAAGTCTATTTGAAGTAGTCTCCATAAGCAGGGTGAAGTGCGGAGGATAAAGCTCCCCTGAAAGGGAACAGGCCATCTGAGCCTGCTTGCAGGTTTTGCTACAAAAAGCGTTGAGGTTTTAAGTGCAAGTACAGAGCCACCAGGCTTTTAACTGCTGCCCTCAACAGACAAACTGAAGAGCCTGCCATTAAAGAGCCCCAGCAGAGGTTGCCTTTAAAAACCAAAACCAAAGGACCAAGTTGTCTCTGAGCTGCCTTGTAAAAAGCAAATGCAGAAGGCCGTGCTGGCCCCCACAGGAGGTGCTGCTGCCCCTCGCAGCGATAAAGCAGCCGCTGGCCGCGCACACGGACACCGAGCCGATAACAGCGGCTCAACTGGAGGCTCCGCGGCAGCGGCCCATCTGCTTATCTGCTTGTTTCCTCCTGTCTGCCTCATACCCAGGGGAGGAGGAGGGGGAAGAGTCAAAGAGGAAGAAAAGAAGCTTTACAGAAAGAGGCATGAAACCAAGCGCTTCCGACCCCCCACCAGTAACTCCGGTATCCGGTATTATCTCCACAATGGGAGAAAGAAAGTGATGCCAGAATACAGGGGCAGTGGTGTGAGGCAATCAAGAGCAACAGCCCCGCGGTCTGCCAGGAAGAGGTCGTGCTGAGAGGAGAACGGGAGGAGGTGTTTTGGAAGAGGAACGGCCATGGTCAGGTTAGATTAGGAGTGTAGGGAGAGGGAAGCAGACATCGGAATGCACTTTCCCCTCTTAACTCACTCCTCCATGCAGTTTTGCTCCTGCAGTTCCTTCTGGAGAAATTCCAGGAGCAAAAGCGTGTGGACAAGTGAGTTAAAATTTCCCGATCTGGTCATCTATAGAATAGCAAAAGAGCCCTGCAAATTCTTCTCCCCATCATCTTAATGCACATGCATGTTTGAATCCAAATTCTTCTTCTAGCAAAGCTAAAAACAATATTGAGTGACAGCAAACAGATGGGAGCCAACTAAGTCTCCAGAAAGATGAAAAAAAGATTAAAATACTGATTTTTTAAAAATGCTTTTTATTTTAAGGGAGCTCACTCAGGGGTGCCTTGCCCAACTGCCATTGACTCTGACCAGACACACACTCGTCCATCCCCAAAGGCAAAGGAAGTTCCAGGATGACTCAAATAACTTTGCAGACATTAAGGAATTTAACAGTTGGCTTTTAAAACTGCCACTTAGGGAATTGCACCACAACTAGTGTTCCTTGGTAACATACTTTATTTTCAACCAGAGCCAATATTTATATTTATAGATATTTTTCCTTAAGTTCAACTGTCGGGTATTTAAACACAGCAGTGTTTAAAAGTAGTGTTTACCAGGTAAAAAAAGCAGTGTTTATCAGGTAAAAGCAGACTCGAGACATAAATATGCTCAGTCTACGTTTAGTCTCAAAGTCGGAAGGTTATCTGCGTCTCCTTTCTTTCATTTCATCTCACATTCAAGCGATTCTGCCATTTTTCACTTTTATGTGGAGGTTCCTGCCTCTCCAAACGAAGTCTTTAATTAACATGCTGATCAGTCCTTTAAGTCACCTCCTGATTACTGTAACTTCTCCTGCTGTCACGATACCCTTATCTTATCCTTATGTTCACATTAAAACACAAGTGTGTTAGGGGTGGGATAATCATAGAACCATAGAATCATGAAGGTTGGAAGGGACCTCTAGAGATCATCTAGTCCAACCCCCCTGCACACGCAGGGTCACCTACAGCAGGTGGCTCAGGGATGTGTCCAAGCGGATTTGGAAGATCTCCAGAGAAGGAGACTCCACAACCTCCCTGGGCAGCCTGTGCCAGGGCTCTGGCACCCTCACTGGCAAGAATTTTTTCCTTAAGTTCCTGTGGAACTTTTGATGCTTCAGTTTGTGGCCGTTCCCTCTAGTCCTATCAGTGGCCACCACTGAGAAGAGGCTGCCCCATCCTCCTCACTGCCTCCCTTGAGGTCCTGATAGACACTGACCAGGTCTCCTCTCAGCCTTCTCTGCTCCAGGCTGAACAGGCCCAGCTCTCTCAGCCTTTCCCCATAGGGCACACAGAATAATGTTTTATGAAAATGTGAGCTCCATTTTGCATCACGCACTGAGCACAACTCTTACCATGCCTTAGGGCAGGCCCTCCTACTGTATTTTGGAGTGCTGCCCTATCTAGGAATGGTGCTTGACACTTGCTAAAAGGCCATCAGGGAAAAGCCATTAAGCGCTCTACCCTGTCTCTCCAATGTCTGCTCGCTGGCCTCTGTATGTTTTCCATGCACAGAAGTATTACAGGAAGAGGTTGAAGTTCAGTGCAAAACAAAACAAAAAAGTACGTGTGAAGGGAAGAGGAGGGACAGACACTATTTATACACAGTTTGGATTTTTGTTCCTGGGACTTTAGCTCTGGCAGCTGAAGACACTCCCCTTCTCCAAGATGAAGGAGGTTTCTTGCTAACACACCAGGGAATTGCAGCAGCCGGCACACGCTCACTTGTGTTCTGGGGTGGAGAGGCAGAGGTGAGGCAGAGATTTGGGGCGGGAATGCTTAAATTACCGCAACTCCAGTCACCAAAGCTCTTGAGTCTCTGCACAGAAGTGGAGCAGGAGGGAAGAGGGGGAGAAGGCAGCACAGAGTCTCCTCTGGGGAGCTATAGATCTTGGTGTCACTGAAGAAGCAACCAGACTGAAGAAAGCTGCATTTCAACACCCTTGCCATCTTCAGAGCTCAGTAGCTTTTCCAGTACATTTCCTTAGAAAATTTATAATAATGATTACTGTTATTAACGATAATAACAATTCCTTTACAAAATTATTTTCTTTGCCTTTCCAGAACACTGTCTGCGTAGGAGTTAAACTAGAAGAAAGAGAGCCCATAAGCCACTGGGCAATCTGAGCAAATGTAGGTAAACAAGAAAAAAACTTTGGAGATTTGAGAAAGAGATTTCCAGGCTTTGGATGGCTTCATTGCAGAGCCCCACAAAGGGGCTAGGAAATCTTTAGCCAAACATCTGGAACAGACTATGGGAACTAATAACAATTACAAGCAAATGATTCAGAAGCAAAAAGAAAAAAAGGGCTTCAGGAAGATCAAAACATCAGAGGGATGATATACCAACATAGCAACACAGCTCTGAGATCACCTCTACAAATGGGGCAGGTAAGTCCTCAAAATTCCTTAGAAGAGCTATATAAAATGTCTACACTGAAACAGCCTAACGCTGTAGGACTCCACAACACTGCAGCACAGCTGATAAGAAGCCAATAGATACCCTCTCTGCAGACCACGTGGCTGATGAACATTTCTTCTAATGAGCAGATCTAACTAAATAGACAGAAGACCTAGTTCTCAGCAGAAGACAAAATGGATCTTGCCCAGAGGATCTGGACAAATAGCAGATACTCCCAAGAAACTGGGTAAACTCAGGAAAGAAGAAGCCCCAAATTAGTATCAGGACAGATTATAGGAGCACACAATAAACCACTGGATCTGAAGGTTCGTAAGAGTTAAGTGCTCATAGGCTTAAGCAAGAAGGGTCTGTCAAAGTGTCGTTGGCAAGATAAATTAACACCTGTCCAGCGAAGTGGAGGCCAGGACACAACACTAATAAGAAAGATATATAATAAAACAATTTCACATCCAGAGCAGATGCCCAGAAATCACTTTGTGTGCACAAAATTATGCATAAAAATTATTAAAGGGTGGAAGGGACAAAGAATTCAGGTGACTTTTGCTTGAGCTTATTATGGCGGAACAGTTGATTAACTACCCATTAAACAGACACCATACAGGAGTTAGTAAATCCTTTGCACCAGAGTCCCTAGAATCCCAGGAGTGCACATACATTAGGACCTATGTTAAAACCCTTGATACCCTCTCATAGCTCTAACTCATGGCCTTGATGGGTCTCTCTGGCTCACTGTTCCTCACATCTCTGTGAGTATGAGTACCCTGGGTTTGAGCTCAGCATTCCCTAATACCAAAGACCAGAGGTAGAAACCGGCAGGATGGATGAAATCACATTTGCACCTGACTTTCAAACAGAGCTGCAGGTTGGTCCTCTCATTAGCTCCTTCTTAAATGAAATTTAAAATTTTAAATTTTCATGCTTAAAAGTCTATATAACTGCTTCCATTTTTCCCCTTTTCCCTCATCTGACAGCACTACATCAGTTCTCTTGAGAAAGTATTTGGCATGCTGTGAGTCATCCCAACCTCAGTATACATGCTTTGATGTATATACTTGCCTTTCACTTAAGCAGTCCCATGCTTGTTTGTAATATTATGACCTTTGTTTGTCCAGATCATTTGTTCACTGCACTTAATCTTTCTTAGCCCATTATTGTTTTCATAAGCAATAAAGTTGTCCCCTCAGAAAAAAATTATTTACACTGTTTTTACAGTGTCTATATTAAGTGAAATAATAATGTAAACAAACATCTTGCTATTACCATTCTCTTCCCCTCTGTTTCATAATTTGCTTATTCCATTATATCTCGAGTTAAGCTACAGGCTTTGGGGGTAATTTTGAGATTTGATGGAGGGCTCAGTACACTTCTGAATGATACAAAATAACTAGAAGCAACAAAGTACTGAATTCAAAGTTAACTGACAGATCTATATTTATGAATGCACTAATGTATAGCTAATATCATTTCAAAATAGGAACACAACAAAATACAGAACTTCACAAAGATATTAATGGACTTCAATTCATGATTATCATTCATAGTACTGAAAAATAGACCCATATATATGACATGTGACTTCAAAAAAAGTCACTTTTGCAGTTTATGAAATGATCAAGAAAGCATTCATAATTGCTTACAAAAGTCAAGTCTATAAACTCCTAAACAAAACTCAGGAAACTCAATTCTCACCAGCACTGCAAAACCTTCTTCATTACAAGGAATCTCTTACCGGATCAAGGTTCTTGAAAAGAAGAATGTCCTTGCAAGCCTCCTGTAGTCTGTTTCTTTGATCGTCTGTTTTAGGGTGAATAATCTGAAGGATATAACAGAAAGATCTTTCAAGTGGTCATTCTATAGCAGCAATTAGTTGAAAGTCTGAGCTAATCCAGTTAAGCATTTTACATAACATTTTAGACTTGTTTGACAACAGTCCCACTGCAAAATCTTCAGAATTTGCATAAATACCCAATGATAATACTATTCCCCCCCCACAATAAGCAAATACTGCTCTGCTGAATCTAGAAAGAACTTCACATTTGTAGAATTTGGTTCATTTCTGCAAACCATTCTGGATATCTCTATTTAAAATATTATTTTCACAGAATAAACAGACTTCCCAATCTCTGAGTGAGCCATAGATTTACTAAATTACCAGCATCTGTTTAATATAAATTAGCAGCTTCACTGATAGGAAATTCACATGCTTACAAAGTTATGCAGGATTCCAAAACTTTGATAGTAGATGATAATCATAGAATCATAGAATCATAGAATCATAGAATATTTTTTATAATTTTATAAACCGTAAAATAGACAAAATACAATTATACTGGCCTCAAAAGCCCATTCTACACTACTTTATATTAAAAAATATTTAAGTGCCTCTAAAAGGCATTTACTAAATATAAATAAATAAAAATATTTCATTAAACTATTGCATTCTAAACCTGAAAATTCCTTACCATTTTGTCATTTTCTCTTTTCCCTCTCTGTGAAAATACTAGAATATTAAGGAAAGTATTTCAAGTTTATAAAGACACTAAACAAGTACCTTAAAGCCGACACTCTCTGGGCAGATCAGCTTGCACAAAAACGTTTTCTTAGCAGACTATCAATCACAAGGACAGTAACTTAGAATAACTATTGCATGAGGTTCTACATGGTAACTACTACAGAGATTTTTTTTTAATGTGCCTTTAAGAACAAAACTCTACAGATTATTAACAGATATTACAGTAAGGATGATTTCAGAAAGGAATAGTAATGCTGGTTATATAACTTACATAATTAGTCCTATTTTTTTCCTAATTATAATGCCAGAGAACTGAAAATATAAGTATTTAATTCAAAGCATTAAATACCCTGGTTTCTGTGTCATCCTCTTCTTCATCAGGATTGTAAGCTTCTGCACACACTGAAATTAAAAAAAAAAAAGTATAACCTGGATTGAAAGTAAAATAATATTTGGCACAATTCACAGAACACAAAAGGAACTGTGTGACATAGTAATGAGGTCAGCAGAGGAGACCTTGCGCACAGGGAGTATAGCAGGTCATCTCCATACTGCTGTCAAAACATCTACATTTATGTCATTTTGGACTTTTTTTATGTTTTAAGAGATGTCCACTGAATACTCCTCAATCTCCCAGGTAACCTGTTCTAAGTGACCAGACCTTAATATAAGAATTTATTTTCTTTAATGTCTAAACTAATTCTTTCCTGTTACAATCTAATCACACCATGTCTTGGCTTATCCATCCTGGATACAGAGAACAGATCATTTGTTCGTTTCATCTACATAAATTCAGGTCTTTAGGTTTTTGAAACCTTTTTTATCCTACCAACATTTAATTTTTTAGGATAAGTAACTCTGATTCTTGATATCCTTCCTCACAAGCCACATGTTTTGGGTGTTTAATCTCATTGCTGTTGTTTGCACCCCCTCCAGTCACCCCTGCTTTTATTGAAGGGTGATGCCCAGAACTGCAGCTGAACAGAATACTAAGTACAACAGATGAATTACTCTGCTTTATACATTTTGAGCGCTACATATCTCATCATCCATCCCTGCCTTTTTTCATAACAGCTCGATACTGTTTACTCATGTAATTTTCATGACTTGTATATCATTCTCAAAAATCACTGCTTAGCCAGCTGTCCCCTGTGCTAGATAGTGCTATTTCTGGGTGTAGTGCTGTACACCCATACTTACTAAATATCACCTTATTTCCCCAGACCTTTTCTCCAATACGTCAAAATAAAAATCTAATCCTGTACTTGCAGTCCCTTTTCAGTCTGAGACAACTGCAAATTTAATAAGCATCCTCTTAGTTCCATAATCCAGATTATTGATGCAAATAGAGACAAGATTCTTTTATTATTTTTTCTTATTTGCTCTTAATAATCCAAATGAATTTTCATTTTCCATACGGTTCTTTCTTACGCTTGCTTATAAGCAGCTTATAATTTAGTCAGTTTTATGATGCTTTTTGTTCTCCTTCTGGGCTGTCACAATTTGCATTTGTGCCTTTTATATTGTTTGTTCAAGGAACAATCAGTTTTGTTTAACTTCTTTCCTCTGGATTCCTTCCCTGTGAGATTATGCCTGCAGTCCTCATTTTACTGAAATCTTCCCTCTTAGAGCCTTTCGTTCTAATTTTTTATTCTACCTCTTCCCCTCCTATAACCTACAAGCACTGCCATCCCAAGGGAATTCTCACTGGAGCTGCCTCTCCTCTCGCTATCCTGCAACATCTTCTCTCTCAGAAGCAGTAACAAGCAGAACAGCTTCCCTCCTAATTGTTTTTTCTGCTCTCTCAAAATTTGGTCATTTTTCCAAGACATATTGGGCAGCTGCTATTCTACGTTCTTCTCTAATAGCCTATTGATTAGTTAGGCTCTCCTATCGCCACCATCCCCAGTACACTGCTAATAAAACCCCTCACCTACTCACACTCCTTCATTTGGTGGTCTCTGTTAATGCCTGTGTGATCTGGAGCCATGAATGTTTCTCCTTCTATCACTCATGGACTACGAGCAACGTCCAACACCCTCCATGGACTGGGTGACAGCGCAAGGGTCTGAACTTGCTGTAGGGCAGCAACCACCACCTACTCCTCCCTCTCCTTCCACCACATAAGGAATACTGTTGTTCACAAACTGAGGTCCTCTTACTTATTCCTGATATTTCCTCTGTTATTATGCAGACAACTTCTGAAAGAGTCACCAGATGGATCCATTAACACCTTGTTCCCAAACCTAACTGAGGTGATTTCACAGCAACACGTGTTACTATACAGACTGTTCCAAAGGAGGTCTTGGCCCTCACCATATTAGGCACCCAAATACTACCATGTCCATTTTTTAAACCTTGGCAGCTTCAAAAACACAACACAATTTGATACAACTCCCTTTGGAACCAACTGGAAGATTCCGACAGAATTTAATAAGAACTGGATTTGGTCCCAAATTATTCGAAATGCCCACAAAAGGAAGTTTGAAATCTGTTGACCAAATATAATATTTTGCCTCTAAATAAACAGAATGTTCCTACCAACTATTTTATGGTAACTATAGTATTTCAATGTCATCTGAAATAAACTTCAGAGGATTTTATTAAAATAGCAACAACAGAAACATGTAAAATAAGCATCATAACCCATCTCATAAATCACTACTTTGTTTCAGCTGCTGTCTGCCTCTGTGCCCGAGCACATATATGCACGCATAGGAGTCAACAAATGTGTGTTAAAGCACAGTATCCTAATGGACAGATAAATAGTTGATCTGAAACCAAGGTACCGCAACATCATCCCCTCACTCCTCAGTACATCCTCTGTGTGGACAAATTCTGACAAAAGAGTAACTTCATTCCATGGCTATCGTGGTGTTATCGCAGGTTGCAGCTGGGCGGAACATTTAACAGTCTTCCAAACTACACAAAAGAAATGCTGTATGTTGACTCTTCTCTGCTAGAAACTCATTTCACTTGTCTCATTAGCTGCTGTCAGAAGGTATCTTTATCGAGTATTTTCTCTTTGTCATTGCTTACGGACAATATGACATTTCTTTAATAACTTTAGCTAGCACCCATCTTCCCAAATTTTAAAATGATTTTTTTTATTATTTGAGATAAAGACTTCTGGTAATAATTCTGCAGCTATTCTGACTGACTTATCTTCTTTCCATAACCACTTCTGCATCCTTCATTTGGGTCTCAACTTCAAGAGTATACAAATGTTGATAATGCAGCTCTGTGGTGCTAAACCTGGAATTTATTTTCCTACATGGCTTATCTTTGTAGTCTGTTTTTCAGACTTTATAATCTAGTAACGTGTTCATTTCTGAGTGCCTAGCACTAGATACTCCATGGAAGACTTGATACACTCAAGGACTTGATCACTGCTCAAAAAGCAGCCCTAACTCAGTGGTTAGGAACTTACTTCACCTGATGCACGATTATGGCATTAAAACCTGTGACAGTCACTGTACACGTTTCTCTGTTAGTTAATAAGCGCAGCTAAACTAAACTATTTTTATTAAATTCTTCCAATGGAGGGTTACATTTCATGCATAATTCACCAGTGGACAGTGAAACACAAACAAGCCCAAACACACAAACACAGGAAGCTGTCGGAAAAAGGCATCATCAAGACATGCAGGCACTGAACCCATGCACACCCAAATGTAACCTGCTAATAATAAAATGAATAATGACATGAAATTTGTATGTAATCATAAAATGCGAAACATGAAAACATGTGAGGAAAAACAGTCAATATGGGTTTAGCCTCTGATTAAGTTCTGACTAAATGATTTGCATTCACGATGAAAGAAAATACTATAATGATTCTCAGGATGAGCAAGCAAATTAATTTTATCTTCTCTCTACTTATACTGTAAGTAAGGAATTAACTTTTTTAAAAAATTAAACTTGCAGAGATAGAATGTAATGAGTTTCTAGAGCCACGCTGTCAGAAAGAGATTAATTATAGTACATAGAAGCACTAACATAAATGACCTTTTTGTCCTTAGCTGGTGTGGTTAATAGTAGCTGAACTGAATTTATTTATTATTGTAGAGTTTTTGTTCCAAAGATAAAAAAAAAAAAATAACATTAACCGCACAAAAAAAAAAAAGGCTCTTTAGAACAATGCGAGAGTTATCACGCACCAGAGAAACTAGAGAGCTTTTTCTATCAAGTGACTATCATGGGATAAGTTTAAGATAAAGACCAATTAGTGGCATGTGATGTACAATTAGGAGAAAAACATCAGAACTATTACAACAAAAGCTACCAGTGTAGGAATGAATGTTTTAAAATGGTGTAAACTCTACTCTGTGATAAATTACATGCATGTAAATTTTATATTGCCTAAATTTGAGGTGAATAAACTGTCTATAACACAGATGACAGCTTACACATTAAATCTCCATGAGATCCAAAACTCCTGACAGAACATTATGGTATGTTGCACAGCACAGACATCAGGACTGTAACGTGCACTTATGCTGAGAAAAAGGATAAAGTGCTTCTTAATGAACGAATCTATTCCTGACATGCATTTTCTTCAATTTTCTCGCTAGAAACAAGCCTCCCTGTATTGTTTTGAATGCACTAAGTAGTTTACAATTCCTGAACTGTTTTATGAAACTAGTAGGTGAATATATTTCTACTATATCTTAATAGTAGATCATAATTCTATAGCAAAGTACAGTATTTCTAAGTAGCATTTATATATACATATTAATTCTTCAAATGCTGACAATTTCCTACATAAGTTACCAAATGAGACATTACTATAACAAAGTGAGGAAAGAGAAGAAGGAAAATTTTTCTAACATTTTTATTCTGAAGTGCCTTGTGCTTATTTTAGGAGAAACTGGAAACAAAAGATTTCCAGGCAGAGGGCAATTTAGGATACAGGGAGTAACCGCAATTTGTACTGTAGAGTCCCTTAGCTCCATTTTCTCAATAATAATTTTCTTCAGGCAATTTGTGTACAAAGAAATAAGGTCATAAGGCACATTACAAAGAACTTTACAACAAAACAAGACAGTTACGAAACCATTTCCTCATCCCATTCAGCGTAAATCAATACTGGACAATGTTGCCAGCATCACTATCAGGCTGGAGTGTGAAAATAAAATGAGAGGGAGACGCAGAGCGTCTCTGCCCCTCGCAGCTGTGGCAGCCTGCCACCTTCCCCACAAACATCCCTCTCCACGAGAGCTCTGCCCATTCCCTCCCACGGCAGGAGTGACACTTCACTGGTAGAGCCATATGTTAATTCCTAAGGTGATTTAATATTGAGCGTGATTTTTCCCCCAGACTGTTAGTACTTCCTCTACTAAAAGCAGAGTGAGAACACGGTGCATTGAGACTCCTTGTAGGACAGGTGCCAGTTCCAAACTGGATTGCAAATGTTGTCTCCATCTCCATCAAAGTTCACCAAAGGAGGGGCAATGAACTGCGCTCCAAAATCCAGAATTTCAAAGATAACTTCTACTGAAGCAAAACCAACCATGTTTCATAGGAGCAATGAGATATTACTGCTTGTGGTCTCTGACACTTGTGACTATGAAATTCCAAATTACTTCTACAGCTCTTTTTGAGTGGATGAAATGAAGAGCTGTAAGTAAGAATAAAAACTGAAGAAGAACCTAGAGAAAGGAGATCCACTTCCTCCTCAGAGAGCACAATGAGGCCAGATAATATTTATGACGTTCATGCAGTATCTAGTTAAGCGAACACTGACGAAGTCTGCTGCTACGATACATGATTTGTGGAAAAACATAAATTATTTCAAGAAGTCAGGTTACTCTAAATGGGAGCTAATTTGCAACAAAGCATGATCACTGAGGCTATCATACCCCCACGGTCCTGCGAAAAAGGTACATCTGCAGAATGTCCAACCCTGACAGGGTCTCTAAACTGAATCTTTAAGCACTGTTAGGAAAATTTACATCCAGAATGCCTGATGCTTTGCAATTCTGTATCATTACCCTACTAGATGCACAGCATCTACATGCAGATGCTGCTATGCAACTTGGATTAAAAGCATGCACAACCAGAAAAAAAGCTCTGGCAGTCACAGAGACATAAAAATTCTTGAGACTTCCTTCACATGCAACAAAACAAAATTTGTAAATAAATAAATAAACAAAAAGTTCCTCATCCATTCTGCCAGATTCGTGGGACTGCTTTACCCCTGAGCAGCCCCCTACCTAACACAGTCGACTATGGACATCAGCCTCAAAATCTAAAGTTGGATAAAAAACAGGCAGCTTAATCACCAGGACAATGACCTTCAGCTTATTATGTGGGCACTGACTGAACACTAGTAAGAAAGTCTGTTTCAAGATGGACTGCTCAGGGGGGACTGGGCTCATCCTTTCACTGCCTAGACTGAATTTCTCCAAAGACTCCAAGACAGACATGAATACATACCAAATATCGGGTTAAAATGAACAGTTAAGAACTGCTCATGCCATCAACTTTTGGTATTTTCTCCTGTCCGGTTGCTACTAACATTATTTCACATGCGTCAAACTTAAAGATCAAACTTTAAGTATCTTTACATTAGATATGATGAGCAATTGAAGACACTGAGAATACTGATTACATCACTTTTAGCTAACTTTATTACACTGAGCTGTTCATGTGTGGGTGCCTCTTCACACCAAGTTCATTCCATCACAGGCTACATAACCATTTTAGCCACATTTTTTTTTTGTCATGCAAAGTACATTAGGCACTTGGAATATAACTGGAAAAATCACGATACGTTAGAGTGCAGGACCTCCCTGTACTCCACAGGCAAAGCGCTCCACATCGCTGACAGCAGCACCAAGAGAAAGACACACTTTCCCCAGAAACCCCATGGTTTTGAATCACTAAATCAGCTACTCTGGAGAACCACAACATTTCAACTTCACAATAGGTAGCTGAAAAGACTTCTGTTAAAGGAACCTGAAAGGAGATTTAGTAAAATCTCCCTGTGGACTTCTGTAGTCCTTAGTCCTCTTTATATTTCAGTTCTCACCATAACTGTGTAATTTGTCAAGAGGGAGCCAGAAAACAGGCTTCTGGCTTGCGAGGAGGAGGCAGTTTTCCCAGCCTTCTCAGGAAGGGCTTGACTTCATCTATGTGGCTAGATAAAAACAGCACAAGCACATTACTGTGTCCAGAACTCTGCAGGTAGTTATCAAACAATCAAATCCTGACAAAGTAAGATGCATTTCCACTAGAAGAGTTAGCCAGTACATATTATATATACTCTACTATTTACTGTATAAGCTTTCCCCAAAAAAGCTAAAAGTAGCCTACAGAGTAACAACATTCTGTGTTTTTATGTTGACCTGTGTAACCTTCTGTTCCCCGTCCTAAAACAGTCTGAGCAGCTCACAACACTACAACGTGTTATTTGGGGCATAGCTCTAAAATGTGTAAGTATTTGACAAGTTCTGAGCAAACACAGAACTCTTTACATGCATTTCCTCTGTATACCACAGGATAAAATCAGAACTGCGCCCGGCTCTTTCTCCCATATTATTTAGTACTTCATAATCTGTCAACTATAGAGCCTTTGCTTATTGAAAAGTCAGCGACAGGAAGAACTCAGGAAGCATGCATTAATTCTCCATCAGAAACTTCATCCTTTACATAGAAAGTGAGCAAACATAACTTGCAGCTGTTAAGAAAACATATTCTGAACAGTGCAGCTTAATCTTTTTGCAGATTTAATATTAAATATCTCACACTAAAACTTTTTTTTTCAGTATTCTAAACACACCTCAAAGAGTAAACACCTTTGAAATCTGATTTCCTACAAACATGTTAAAAATTGTAGCTACAACTGTTCATCACAATAGTAGTCAGGTTTTAAACTAGTAGTATAGTTTAATCAACTGGTTTAATCAACTATACACAAATCAAGTTGAACATTCAGCAAAATAAGAAAGTTATGGATAAAACTAAACCTAGAAGACTCTCAGGAAGCTTTGGCAAGATGTCGAATTAAAGACAGGTCTATGCAAGCCACAGTTAGAGGACGGTAGAATTTTATATACAATAAGCAGGTCCATAGGAGATAGATTTGAAACTGTTTGTTCCTTATGGCTTTAGAACAGCTAAATAAAAGCTTTTCTTTGAGAAGACTGATCTGGTCCTTTTTCAGATTAACCATCTGAAGCCCTGAACATAGATACAGAAACGTAGGTGCTCCTCATCCCTGGAAGGTGGTTATGAGTTCCTCAGAGCATGTTACAAAAATTGTGTTTCTGCACCTGCAGTAGAATTGCCCTGGCTGCATCTGAACAGCCTTCACAGCAAACCTGCATCCAGGTGGGATTCGGAATAGCAAGCTGAGAACAGGAACCCAACAAGGAGGAGTCATCCTTTGGAAAGAATGGTTGCCGTAGCAAATTTGCCTGCTTGGCCTTTCAGGGGTGCAAGGGAAGAGGCTTGAAGCCACGCTTTCCAAAAAAGCGCCCAAGGTACTCCTCGGTCCGGCATTATAAAATAACCTGTAATTAGATTGTCTTCACTCCTCCTGGGGCCAGACAGCTGAACAAAATGAAATGCAATGGCAAGCTAAAGGAGCCTGCCTCAGCAATCTGGAGAGAGAATATCTTCCCTTGGAAGGGGAAATTCAGTGTGTGGCCTCTGCTCCTAATGATATTTATATATATTTTACCCAAGCACTTTCAAATGTAAAATGAATAAGCAGTCTCTGAAACAACAGAGGAATGCAACACATTAGCAAAAGAAGAAAAAGAAACAGAAAAATCTTAAGATTAGAGGGAAAGTAAATGGGAGAGCAAAGCAGAGAGGCAAAATCATTTTCTTTCATTTAACACCGAGAAGCAGCTTCATTAGAATCTTAGCATGCTGGTTTGAGACATGTTGGCTTTGGTTAGATTAAAAACACTTGCTCAGACATGTCATGCTCACAAAATCCTCTACATCACAAATTTGATAAACAAAATTTTATAAACAGGTTCCAGCTAAAGACAGATTTGAGAGAGACAGAAAAAAATCTATTACTAAAAGAAATATTTCTGACAAGTTTTGGAGCAGTTGATTTTGAACATCTGGTTTCTCATCAATTTTACAAAATCCATTTAAGTTCCTCTGCTAACAGGATCTTTAGTTAACCTAAGGAAATTTAGAAGAGAAATTGCAACTACAATAGATTTTACTTTTATGTCCAAGTAAAATAGCTATTTTACTTGGACATATTTAAAACATAAACCATTATCATGAAATAATACTGGCACTGCATACTAAAGTAAGAAAATAAATATTCAACATAGCAAACATTACATGATCACCTCCATCTATAATGGCTGAGGCACAAATAAAAAGCCAAAAGATGGACCTGAAATATTATTCTTCCAAGAACTGAAGCCATAATTATCATGAGAACACTAGTTACAACACTTTGATTCCCTAATAATAGATTTTTTTTTTCTCCACACAGTAAAACAACTTTATCTTTTCCTCTATCTCTGAATCTTGCAGGTTTCCACAGAGGTCAAGTTTTTGTCTACCTTACTTCTCCTAACATCACAAGCAGTTGCAGAGAAGCTGGAAGAAGTGCCATCAAATCACAGAGGACACTCCACCTGTAGAACTTTGCTGCTTGTCACGACCACTTATGTCCATTTTCTCAACACCTGTTTAAAATCATACTGCACTTGGAGAGAAGATGGTTAAAGATGAACCCAGGGAAATCTGGGATAATGCAGGAGAAGATCACTGAAGAACATCTGGCAACACAAGAACAAACAGCCACGGATTGTCCAGACAGTTGTTTTATGCTTCCCCAATCTGCTCCATACCCAAAAAGTTACGACGACAAAAGCATGGTTGCCCATGTGCATCTGGCCAAGGAAGATTGTACTCTTTCCATTTCAAGAAGAAAGGTCCAAAGGGTTTCATGCGTGTATAACCTCTAGACTTCTGCAACTAATCTCTAAGTGACAGTAATTCACCTCAGAAAAGGCTCAAAAACAAACTGCCACAATGTTTTACTGTTCTGCTGCAGTCTCTGTACCAGTGTTCTCCATCCTCCTGCACAGTTCCTCATTTTACACAGACCTCAACTCACAGTATCTTGTTCTGATACTCCAGCTCTCCAGAGGACTGGCTCTTGCATCCACCTACACAACTATGACCTTACACTGTTGCAACAAAAAATAAAACCATCAGGCAACAGGAGAAAGCTCATGAATGTGGAAGCAAGAACCTCCTCAGAAACTGAATCTATACCAAAAAACTCAGGCATAAAAAGAGCAGAAGAAAAATGAACTTGACATTTTGGACATTCAACATAAAAAAAAAAAAAAATCAAGTTTCCAACTCCTTTATGTAATGGTCATTTTTCTATGCAAACATTCCCACAGTTTTAGGGAAAAAATACATTGATGAAACTGTTATTCTTAGTGAATAGAAAGGAGGAAAGATTTCTGTTTGTACTTGTCATTCACTCAATAGTACAAGATGTGAGATAATAACGTATACCATAATTCTTCCAAATTTGGAAGAAAAAAAAGAAAAAGATTCATAGCTTTAGCCATATACATTGTATTTCCTGACAATAGCTAACTTAAAGCAATATTCTAAGAGATATCCCAGAAGATTACTTTTCAGAAAAGTTCTTTTAGAAATATAGCACAAGTAAAGCAAAGGGTTAATATCTCTTTTTCTTTTTTTTTATAGTATTAGAATCCAGACTTATGGTTTAGGTTTTTTCTCCTGAGAAAGGAAATACCTACAGATAGTCTTTAGCAACAACTCTGTTGAATATCAAAGAATAAATTCAAATAAATGAAATTTTAGAGGAAGAAAGTTACATCTAACTTCTTCAACCAAAACAGTCATTTGTAATGGAAAGTACTTTTAGAGATAAAACTTTGAGAGAACAATCCAGGCTACAGGGAAAGTGAAAGGAACCTCAAGGGATCTTTATTCTCTTATAAATGTCCTGTGTTTAAGCAGTGGTGCTAAAGAACTTGTTGATTTAATATGTATACAGTTCCCCTGACACTTCTAGGAATTTCAGGTTTTATGATTAAATAATCATTCAGTGTAAAAGTTACCATGATAGCAGCACAGCTGGGAAGTAACAGTAATTTTCTAGCTAAATGAAACAGACTGTATTTCCTAACTCGTGTCCGCACTGCTTGTGTACTAATCTAAAACTGCAGGATTGTAATTCTAAAGAAGTGGAAAACAACAACAAAACAATAAGAACTAAAAGCTAGGAATACTGTGGCAAATGAGTTTGAAAGTGCTACATTTAGTGAAATCATTTATAAATTAATGTGTTTTTTTCTACATTCTCAGAAGCCTTCCAGCGTGCCAAAATGCAGAAAGAAAAGTTAATTCCCATTAACGGCAGCTCTCAGAGATGCACAATACGCTCATGTCAGTGTATAGCTCACTCAAGAACGGTGAGCATTTTTGGTTTTAGAAATTCCCCAGGATTTCTAAGATTTTTATCTTAGAAATCCCCCATGCATACCCAAGCATCTCTCATCCTCATCCTCATCCTGGCTCCAGCAGACTGCGGACTGCCGGCATGGCAGCAACTCTGCTCAGAAGGCCCTGGGTGTCTTCTAGGTACAGGCAGCTGTATGAACAGTAACATCAGAGCAAGGTTTTATTATCCCCCTCTACTCCACATGTGTCAGGCCACATCTAAAACACTGTATCCAGTTTTGGGCCCTCCAACACAAGAAAGACACTGATAAACTGGAGTGAGTTCAGCAGAGGGCCACGGAGGTGGTTGGAGCACTTGGCCCATGAGAGGCTGAGGGAACGGGGCTGGTCGTGGTGCTGCTGGTGCTGGTGGGCTTAGCAGGCCTGGAGAAGACAGAGCTTCAGGGGATCAGACACCACCTGGGGAGGCAGCTGAGGAGATGGCGCCAGACTCTGCACAGTGACACATAGTGCTGGGATACACCATTAGCTTAGGTTGAAATAAGAGGCAGAGGCAGACGTAAGGCTTTCAGTTGGGAGCCAGTGCTGGTCAGTGGCAACATACGGGCTCATAACTCTCTAAGGCAACCACACAGGCTCTACAGGTGTCGGGAACAAAAGAAACAAGACAGGCATCTCCTTGAGGCATCACCGTAGGAGAGCCGTCCCAATCAGTGCGGGATAAGAGGTCCCCAGGGCTGTCCAGAGCGGTGCTGGTGACCGAGCAGTGGCCAAGAAGCCCCTTGCAACCTCCGACTCCTGAATCCGATGAGGACCTGTGATCAGATTCACTCTCATACTATATAGGCATCCAATTCCTTTACTTGCTAAATCTAAAAGAACAGCACACGGAACAGCACTTTCTAAGCAATGAAAATACCTCATATACGGATCAGAGATGGAATGCAAGCCTCCCAAGTCTTACAGCAATGGAGCCAAGTTATAAAGAAGTTATTGCAATAAACAAAAATAATAGGGAGCAATAGAATAATATGGAATAATAGAAGAAAATCTGTAAGATGGGTGCTCCATTTCGGAGAGTGGTCGGAGGAACAGCCACGGCCCTGAGCACATTACAGCTCCTGTGCCCCACTCCAAGTGACCGAGGGTTCGGCATCTACATCATGTGTTCTGCCTGGGGAAAATAATTATCCAATCTTTAGTGATAAATAATTATCTGAAAATAATTATCCCATCTTGTATGTATACTAACAGAGCGTACGTGGAGAGTATTACCCAAAGACAGGCACTTATTTACTGATGATAACAAAACTACCTAAAGAGACACAAAAACCTTCTGTTACACTTCTGCTCAGTAGGAGAAAGGCCGATTCATATTTTCCTCCGTTTGCTTTACAAAAACAGTCAGAATGAAGAGTTCACCATTATGCTGCCACCACTGAAAACTTAACGTCTTAGAACAGACCCTGCGCAAGAGGGGAGGCAAAACAAAAGTCAGTAAACTGATGAAGTTTCGCAGCAGTTGGGGAACCCTTAGTTTGGGGAACCCCCAGGTTATATAAATTCATTAAGTAATTTTAGTGTTGGCTAATAAAAGGAAAGTATTTCATCTGAATAAGACACAAACATACTGGTTACCTTCTAATAGGTAAAAATCCTGTGATGAAAAGGTAAGGCTGGGTGTCAGTTTTACTTCAGATATTTTTGTGCCTCCCAGTAAATTTTATTAAGATCGGAAGTTTCATCTACATTATTTTAATTGCCAAGGAATGTGACGACAGCCTCCTCTGCTCTTCCAGTTGTTTTTTTTGTTTGCTTTTTTCTTCCATATTATTTTCTTTCTTACTTTTCTATTTAATTTCCATTATGTGCCTGGCATGAAATTATATAAATTGCCTCCTTTCTTCTGATCAGAAAGGCAGAATTTTAAAACACTGAAGTGCTCTGAATCCCCAGTGAAATATATTTCCAGTATCCAAACAGATCTGATATATGTTGATGAAAATGCAGAAGTGCTTATTTGCTTCAAGGAAATGATAAGAGTGGAACTGGCAACTGATATAATTAAGCTATTTCAAATCTCAAGAGCTGCAGTATTTACCTTTTCAGTTTGAATTGTATTTTCATCTTGCCCATTACACCACTCAAAGCTAAAACTAAATACTTTTAGCTTTATCAATTTTTATTTTAGCTTCTTTGCTAGAAAAGATAACTGGCACTCTAATGTTAAACCACATTTTTAATTAATTTTTGGAAATTTAAGAAGAAGTTTGCCTCTGTAACAATGGCTGCTAACAACTATATTTTATATAAAAAAAAACTTTGAAAATATTTGCATTTTATCATATGTTACTAAGCTCACTGTAATGCAGTTCATCAAGATAGTGCACTGACCTTCAAAAATGACAAACTAAAACATCAGGCAGAACTTGGTTAAAAAAAAAGGTACAAATACAACCACTGGTTTCAGCGAGCACTGCAGAAAGCCTTCAGAATATTTTTAGGTTCTCATAAAGTTAAATATTATTAACCTAATATACCTATAAGGATGAAGCCAGGCAATAACTATAGGGCTACACAGGAATTAGCGACACCACATAAAAGCACTGTACATACAGCATAGGTAGCTTGTGGGATCCGGAGAATGGCGGATACACCATATATAGAGCCTCCGCTCCCTCATACTGGTGCCTCTGTCCCCCGCAGTCCCCAGCCATTCCTTATATCTGTAAGAATATAATAGAAAGAAAAGGCAGAACAGGGCGCTTCAAGACCTGAGAGAAGTCGGGCGCCCACGGTTCAGGGTCTCTGCTCCCGCACCTATGCACTACCCAACAGCTCCAGGCCTTCAGCGCTCCAGAATGAAGAATAAATTTCAAAAGATTGATGGCCATATGGGCATAGGGCAGAAGGCACAGGATTAATACAGTTTTTAGAAGGCAGCAGGTCACTGCATAGAGGATGATATTGCTTTTGTTTCAATGGGCTTCACACTATTACTGCACTTATATATTGTGATAAGGAGAAAGAGTGAATAAAATGAATAAATAAAATGAATAAAATGGGATTTCTCAAGGAAGCAAAGATCAAAAGTCTGTTAAAAAATGTAAAGCCTCCAAACTTAAAATAATATATTCTAGTCACTATTTTTTTTGCCTGCAAAAAACAAGAATCCTAAAAATAATCAAAATAATAAGAATCCTAAAAATAATTTGCCAAAAAGTTATAAGTATGTCAAAATCATGGGTGTGACTGGTACTTTTTGATAACCTGAATTATAGAAGTCCAACTATCTAAAGATCTTGGATATTGTTTAATAAATATATCTGAAACTCAGTAGCCTTATATTTATTATGAAAAATAAACTTAATAAGCTCATTCTTGAAAATTTTTCAATTCAAACTAAGCATTTTAGATAAATATTGATGCACTGTATCATAATTTCAAGTGTTTTTTTTTCCTCCTATCTGGATCACCAAAATGCAAAAAAAAATATATATATATATAAAAAGATAAAAAAATAAAAAATATATAGAAAAAGATAAAAAAGATAAAAATATAAAATAAAAAGAGCCTGAAGGAGCAACAACTCGGTGGGGTCTTATCAATGTTTATAAGCATCTGATGGGAGCCTGTAAAGCAGCCAGGATCTTCTCACTGGTGCCCAGTGACAGGACACGAGGCCATGGGCAGAAACCAAAACAGAAGATTTCACTTGATCATGAGAAAACACTTCTGCATTGGGAGGGTGGTCAAACACTGGCAGAAGTTGCCTAGAGAGGTTTGGGAGACTCCTTCCCTGGAGGTATTCCAAATCCAACGAACGGGACATGCTCCTGGGCATCGTGGTCTGCAGATGTCCCTGCAAAGCCCAACTCTTCTGCAATTCTGTGACTTACATGAACGAACAACAGTAGAGGACAAAATGAAATACAACTTTGTGGAGCCTGTGGCTTTGCAAAGGATATTACTTGCTGCTTAGCATTTATTTCTAAACACTTTTCGATGTCATGTTCTAACAAAATTGTGAACATAGTTTTTCCCCCATGTTCAGCCTAGAGTAGCTCTCTACACCAACAGCATCACACTTCTTTGTAAATACCACACTAGATTGACACAAGCAGAAAAGTTAGAAAATGCAAAATACAATATTGCATGTCATGTCTTTATGTATGCACACATGGACAAAACGGTGCACAGTGTACTGCTATATAGCAAAGAGAGATACATGCATATAACAAAAACTGCACGTGTATGAGCAGGTGCACACACATACACCAAGAATTAATCCTCCCCTCCCTGCCTATATTCTCCCATCCTCCAGTGCTAGACATGCTCCAGGGTATTTTAGGATTGTCAGGTGGTTTCTTACTTGCTGCGACCACAAGCCCAGACCAAGGGCTCTCCATCCCATGCAAGCTCTCATGCTAGAAAGGCACAGAGCCTCTATTCTGCAAGACGGAGAAAAATCTTTTGTATTTTGTTGTCCCAGAGGACCACTTTCCAGCTCACTCCAGGTACATCATTGGCAATTAGTTAGAGAACAATTACACAGATTATTTTGTTACTATTAAAATTTATTCAAGACACTGCTTATACTTTGCTTTATAAGATCACAAAAGCCATAATTCCCAGTGATCTGTGCTACAATTAAAAGCACATTTGTCTGTGATCTCTGGTGTGTTACAACCAGCTAAATGAATTCAATTAACCACTTCTCATTTAAATTTGTCAGGACAGCTTCTTGTTCTGCACAAGGTGAAAGTAATACCCCATCTTTTGGGAGGCCAGAGCATTTACAGGAATGAGTTTGCTCCCGTTGCTTTCAATCTTAAATTTGTCATGGTTTCCTGGCCATTGCATGGTTAAGTAGTATTCAGGTGGTTTTAAGCAACCAACATACCAAGCCATGTATGGGCAGGTGTGAGGCTGCCACAATGTCAGCACATGCAACTAGCAGCACAGCGATATGCGCAGTCGAACACTCTGTCATGCTGCAGCAAATCACTCTTTAATACTAGCACTCGCTGTCTCCTTTCTGCAGCAAAGCTTTTATGTCATTATGCATTTTAATTACCCTTCCCTCTGAGACCAAGATCTCCGCAGAGGCTGCAGTTTGCACAGTGCAGCAGATGAAGATGTCTGACACTGAACAAGAACTGCTGCTGTGCATGCAGGGGCAGACAGGCTATAAGGGATGTGACACCCCCAATGACTCTTTCTTTTTGCCTGTATCACCCACAGGCTTCCTACTATCCCCCCTCGGCCCTTATGAACCACGTGTATCTTCTACTCCAGTGAGCTGATCTCTGGAATACATGGGGATGAGACTCTGTCAAACATAATTATGCTGAGCAGAGTATCTAAGGATCTCTTCTCTCCTTTCTCAGCTGTCCTGTAGCTGAAGTAGATCTTCATACTGACCAGGAGATAATGTTACTGATTCTGTCTGATGTGCCCCAAACTCTACAGCACGTAAGCCTCACATAAGGAGCTATTTTTACCACATTCTACACACATATGTACATGCACACATTTTTTCTTCTGCTGATAATGGATCCTTTGACATAATCTTTTAGAGAATAAAGCCAAAACTGATAATGGCTGGCAGGCCCTGGGAATTTATTCCGATACGGCTAGAATAAATTTTATGGTTCTGTTAGAAAACAAACCAAGGCAAAGCCCACACACCATTAGTGTTAGCATCAGTGACCTCAGTAAAAAAATGTAATGTCTGAAAGATTCCAGTGTGCCCTGCATTGGACTTTGGCACTACACTGAATGACGTATTACTGTGATGGGCCAGATGGGAATGAATAAAAGACCTCTTCTGCTACCGTTTTGCCCCACTCTAAGCCTGTATTTCCAAAATGCAGAGTTTAATACCAAGGCAGAACAAGACTAGCGAGTATGTGTTGAAGCTGTGCTTTAGATTCACTATTCCATTAATAAGCTGCATGCATAGGAATTTTAAAAGGGTACAAACTTTCCGTTTTGCTGCAGTGCATTGGATGTTCAGCGTGAATGATGCTTTCAGGGGCTGAACAGGCTTTGAGATTAGGCTGATGGGGGTCTTGTTAGCAGTGGTCATTTGACACTGAATCTCCAGATTCCCAGGATATCACTGCGTATGCAGAAGAGGGAAAAGATCCAACCTTCCAGTTCGTCCTGACACTTAAGGTGAAAAGTAAGCAAGGTTGTAACACTTCTACTTAAAATGGATTCCTCTGACATGTTCATTCTGCTGCATATTTAGATGAAGTGTTCCTTCCTGTTTTTGAATCTGTACTAATACATACAATTTTCTTCATGAGTGGATGCATATTAAAATTCTTCATTCTGGCATTCCCATACTAACTCTTCACAATAATGTAAGACCCAAAAGCAGTATTTCTCACCTTTGCACAAAGTATTGGTCAGAATCTGGATAAGAATTATTCACTTATTTGTTACTGATCTATACCATCAGTACAAAAAAAAAAAAAGAAACCCTTAAGGTGCAGTGCATTCATGCAACTTTCTTTTTGATTTATTCTTCTCTAAAACAGAAAAGGAGTTTATTTGGAAATGGACATAAAAGAAGCCATCACTGTGTGTAACAAAACAGACTGACTCAAGAAATAAGACTTCCTTACTAAGACTTTTGTACATAGTTCATGAACCATGCTGGCCGATGGCTGCGAACTAATGCTGCACAAGCCAGCGGCTATATCATAATCTAGGCAGATGCCTGGCGTCAGACTCCATCAGCCAGTGCACTGCACAAAATATCTGTTCACAGGAATTGCTATAACTAAAACTCAGAAGAGATTTTTAAATTCAGGCTCAGTCTTTGTACAGCTTTCAGACTTGACTGACTGCATGACAGACCCCGAGCTCAAAATCTATTAAAGGGATTCCTTAACTGGTAAGCACATAATGAAAAAGGGACAACTGGGAGTAGAAATGTTGCGTGTGGAAGGATGCCCCTAGCCCCTTACTGTAATGCGCCTTTCCATGCTCTGCTGTAGTCTCATGCTGCTAATACAGGACCATGCAGAGAACATAGTTTAGTTACTTATGCTTTGCTTTACTCCAACTATTTGTATGCAAGTCACACAACTATTTCCATTAGTTTTTGTATACAGTAGTAAAACAAACTTCTAATATACAAAAAGCGATTAACTAGAATTGGCAAAGTTCAAAATACTATATGCAATAGTTCAATAATAATAGGGACTCAAATAGTACACTTTTAAATAACTTGATTTGAATGAGCATAGATTTAAAAGTTAGATATCTGATGAGTTTACAGGAAACAGCTTGTAAAATGATACGCTTGCCCAGCACAGAAGCAGTATGAAACATGCTGAAGGGAAAAAAAAAGAAAATCAGAGATGCTATCTTTACCAGCTAAGCTATATTTCCCTCCAGGCTTCAAACTTGACTATATCTTCAAAACCAAAGGTTGGAGAAAATGGCTTGAGACATATATGATAAAGATGCAAAAAGCTAAGTCTAAAGATGCTGTAGAGCAGGATGATGGGGTGGGGGTAGATCTGGAGCACTGGATGGATAGGAAGCCTTGAGCTTGTGCTTTGACAAAGGACATTTTGTTTAAAGAACTGAGAAGTACATCACGCAGCTCAAGGCATCGTGCTTCCCATGAAACATATGGAACTGACACGGAGTGTTTAGGAAGCAAAACATCAGGCTGCCGTACAATTTTATACAACGCGCATAAACTGGCATATGGCATTTTAAACAACCACAGTATTCAGCAAAGGTCTTTATATACATAATTTCTCTTTTCTTCTGCTCACCAGTGTTTAAAAGAAGCAGTATTTGCCAAGTATTAAGTCAAGTTTAATGGTTACAGGCCTAGCCATTTGCGTCATACCATTCTGCAAGGGAACTTGTTAAGCGAGATGTTCCCCGACTACTCTTACCCGTTCTGAAGAATGCAGTATGTACAATGCACCTTGTTCTACTCCTCTCTTACCTTCCAGAAAGAAATCTTCTATAGCATGCAAGTCAAACCATATGACATCAGAGATGAAATGGATTTATTTTGCAAAGCTGGCAGGCAGAAATTATTGACGGTCTATCAGTTCTAGTGGGGATTAACATACCTCCCAAATCTGAAGGCACAAATAGTAAAAAATAAAAGGGACTAGCAGCTGAAGCTGAACTTATCATAGACACGTATATTGAAATATTTTAGAATTATTGAATAGTGGCAAATAATAAATGTGTACTCAAAAAAAAATACTATTTATTTCAATGATGTATATATTTATTTGAATACATAACAAGTTTTTATTTTCATCAAAATCATGTATCATGAACATTCTGATAAATTAATTGGAAGGTTATTAGCCCCTCTGATGATTTTTAGATCCTGGTGTGCCACTGGGATTGCCGAGATCATCAATGGTAAAAGCAAATTTGGAAGCAGGTTAAGGCAGGAAATGCAGAATGAGCTACAGGTTGTCAGACACGGGCAGCCTGCACTGCATGCCAGACATTAACTGGGGCAAACAGAAGAACTAGTGCCCTGAAAAACTTGGTCAGAAGAACAAGAGAAATTGAAGTGTAACAGAGAATTATCTATGCTTTATATTTACTAGTTTACAGCAGAGCACTCTTTGGGGACACTTAGTACATTTGTTCAATAATCACTGGCATGTGCAAACTACTGCTTGCAGATAAACAGCCATATTTGTTATCATTAATAGGAGCATTTGGCCTCATTTCTGGATTTATTTTGACAGAAAGTCTGTTTTCTCTGGAAAACCTGTTTTCTCTGGAATTTGTTCACTACTTTTGTGTTACAGAAGAAGAGGAGATCTTTGCCTTCACTGCATTTATTTTATTGTAAAAGAAATGCTAGATAAAGAATGCCAAATATCAGAATATCAAATAGTGATCTGCTTTAAAACAAGAGAAAGAAATTTAGCTTTTTAGATAGACCCCTGGGGAGTGGACAGCTCAAGCAGAACCTGTTTGAGTAAGTGTTTCAGCGCTAGGTTCTGGACTATGTTTCATATATCTGAAACAAGATTTCATCAGCCTAAACAGCTATGGTTATTATTTTATACCTTTGATACAAGCCTATATGCAGAATGATTTCTGAAGGTGCTAGTAAAACAGCAGGAGAAACAGAGATGAAATGTAGATGAAACGTGAAGAAATTGTCTAAACCATGTCTTACCTCTTTCTAACCACAATATCCCTGAGCAGTTTAGTCTATTGCTCAACTGTTTAGTTGGAAATTCTTTCCTAAAGACTAACCTAAATATTTTTGTGTATAAAAATAAGCTAATTACTGTTTATTGCCTTCCCGCTCTGCCATCTCCCTTAGGACAAATGTTGACAGCCCTATCTATAGCAACCTTTTATATACTGCAGGATTTGTTTATTTATTCCTGCCATCAGCCCTTACTTCCTTTCTCCCTTCTTTCTCCTGTCTTCTTTCCTCCCTTCCTTCGAATTCCTTACCCTCCGCCTTATTAATTGTGTCTACTACTACTTCTCATTTCCTTAAAGGAGTTTAGTATTACAGTTATGAAAAAACTGCCTAAGCATAGCGATAACCATCACCATATCTAAGACCCAGCATTATATTAGTTTGCAGCACTTAGCACCAAATATTTCTGTAACACAGCTACAATAAGCTCTGAAAAACTGGCTTCAAACTTTGCTGATGTCCTCCTATACAAGGCAACACTTGGGTACAATCTGCTACAATCTATTTTCTAGTTTTTTTGCAGGGTTAGTACAAGAAATCCCACAAAAAAAATCCTAAATGAATGTTGAAGGGGAACCATTTATGGCTAGGAAGTTCCAGAAGCAATGCACAGATTGCCAAAATTATGTTCTCTTTTGCATACAAATATTAGTGTCCAACTATACTCTGTATGGTGGAAGACTTAGAATCACAGAATCATAGAATGCTTAAAGTTGGAAGGGACCTCTAGAGATCATCCAGTCCAACCCCC
>VZSV01000101.1:1756329-1789182 GCA_013398735.1 Nothocercus julius
CTGGGGCTATTTTTCCCCAAGTGCAGGACCTTGCACTTGTCTTTGTGGAATTTCATAAGATTTCTCACTGCCCAGTGATTGCCTGACTTATGGTACTGTTGTGATGATCTAAAGAGGTAAAAGCTTCAGAGAATCCTTCACCAAAATGACTAAATTAACTGTGCAAGAAAGGAAAAAAAAACCGAGCTTCTCAGCCCACAAGCCCTTCTCAGGATCTGCAGCAAAAGCAACGGACCTCCTGGAACAAATGCCACAACTTTATTACTTTATTTAATTAGACCTTCTGGACAAAAGCAATGGTTAGCATTCGAGAGCAAACGTAAATACTCTCTAAGCACCAATATACCAATGTTCACGCATTGTTCTTCTCACAGGACCTTTTCTGAAATGCCCAGAATATGTACAAAGGGACCAGACCGCTCAACTGATCAAACCCTTGGTCCTACGACTTTGTCTCGCTGGCAGCAGAAACTTGTGAAGTGCACAGCAAGCAGCGCACCGAAGGGGAAATCCTGAAGGAAAAGCAGCTCACTTGGTGCTGGTGCTGGGAGGGACACCGGCTCTACCTCCGCCTTCCGTGCACATTGTGGACAGGTCCCTGAATCATAGGATCATTATGGTTGGAAAAGAGCTTCAAGATCATCGAGTCCAACCATAAAAGAAGTTGGTCCCTTATTCCCAAGAGCTAGATCTTGCTCACAGAGGATGCCTGGAGCGGGCACTGACCTAGAGCCCCGCACGCAGCCCAGCTCCCTCCCGCCGCCCCAGCAAGGGCTGTAAGGTGCCGACAGCTCCTCGAGCCCATATACAAGCCCATAGAGTAGCCATAGTTGAGGCCAGCTACAAGCCCCATGGCTCTTGAGGCACCTGCTACCAGCATCATCTCGGGAGAGCGCTGTGGCTCCTTTCCGTGGGTATCCCTGGGATAACCCTGCCACGGCAGCTGGGCACGTGACTGGGAGGCCGAGGCCGGCCGTGCTCTGTCTGGAGTGCCCACAGTGCAGGAGAGCAGAGCTCACACTTACCCCGAGAGGAAAAGAGCTTGTACTGGAGGTCCGCTATACCACACATTTTATATTATGGACATATCACAGTGCCAAGAGAAGTAATCACCCGATTTTTAAACTGCTGTGCAGATGTAATTGTGGTTATGCTCTGAAGGAGCAGTGATGCTAAGTGCTTCAAGGAAAGAGAACAGGAACCTCGTGTTGGGCGTTCAGTTTCTGAGGTAGGTAAAGTTAGTGACATACGTTCTCACTTGAGTATAAATGCTGCAATTCCCTATGTACGAACTGGGGACATTCCCCATTCTTCAAGGGATCCAGGTGTGAAATTCTTCAATGCCTGTGAGGCACTTCTGCGCTGCAGTGACGATAGCAGAGACCGTGACAAGGAAAGAAAACACGTTCCGTAAAGCCTGGAGACTGCAGACACTGTATTTGTGCAATATCACAAACTAAGGGAATTGTTGCTGTTGTTTAATACTCACATTGACAAGCTTAGTGCTAACAGGGTTTTAATATCAAATAGTACCGTATGTCAGCAGATAGGCCATTTTTATTAAAAAACAAAGAAGGATTGGGCATTTAAATTAAGCTGTCGACTATGTGCATGCAAGGAAGAGCTTAAGATGAACCCAGAATCACTTGAACTCCATTCTGGGGCTAACAGAGAATTCAGAACTCGCAGACCTGGCAATTCTGCTTGAAGAACGACATTGGAATTACAGCTCTATTAATAAAGTTCTTCATTCTTCCTCCTTCTGTCCCTATGACTTGATACGCTTCTACAACAATACTTTCTCCTACCTGTGCATTTAAAATGGGGTTTACAGTTACTTTGTTCTTCATCATTATTTCTGGTACAACTCCAGCTTCTGCCTTATTGTATAAAATGGAATATCATTTCATTAAAATTAGCCTTCTTTCTTTCGCTGACATTTTTTAACATGCCACAGGAAAGTGCATGCCAATCTTGTTAATAAAATCTCAATATAATTCAAACAGACTGAAATTACAGATGGAATATCTGTTTTCTAAGTTTAAAACTTTATCTTCTTTCCTAGTGACATCATCTATTCTTGGCTAACAGCGTCAATTTGCTCTTACTAAATATTAGCTTGTATTAAACAATTGAATTGAATATCACTTATGTTCCTCCAAGCTCACAGTTTCAGAAAGCAATTAACAATTCCTTTGGCAACAGGACGCAAGTGGACTAAATTCAGCAAAATGTCTTTGTGTTCCTTAAGTGGCTTGTAACATTTTCCAAAGAAACCCTTGAAGGGAAAGCCGGCAGGGATGTATGCAAACGCCCGGAGGGCCTGACTGACGCGCCGTCCGCACCTCTGCTCAGGATCACAAAGCCCAGAACTTTTATCCTGTCACTGCTTCCGAACGGCACCTCACACGAGGGCAAGATAAATCGCTCCGGTGACTCCGTTCCACGAGGGCTGCCCTGACGCCTCCTCGTCCCAGCCGCAGATGTGCCGAAGCGGGGACCAACCCGCGGCCTGGCGCGCACGGGCACACGGGCCTTGCAGCCGCCTCCGCGTGCCACGGATGTTACAAATAACAGCGCCATGAAGTACTGGGAAGCATTTCACTCCACGTGCGCTCGCGTGCGCGTTTAATTTTTTCGAGTAAGAAATTGCAACGGAACCCATGTGTTGTGATTCTAAAATGAACTGTTTTCTGCAGATTTTATCGCATGATGGAAACAGTTCCAAGTATTTCCTTCCCCCCCCCCCCCTTTTTTTTTCTGCCTATTGAGATCATAGGGAAATATTCCAATGCAGCAGAAATTGTTGCTGGAAAATGTTTAAGTAACCGCAAGCCCTGAGCAGAAACGAATTGAAATGACCTGCTCTACCATTTCAAATTAACCACCACCTGTGTTAGACACTTGCAGTGCCGTTGCGTGGCTTTTGGGCATTTCATGTAATTAGGGGTAAAGAGACTGTTGCACCTCCTTCTTTTACCTCACAGTGTAGGTGAAAACCTGATCTGATGGCTTGTAAGTATAAAATTTGTAACGTCAAATGCAGTGAGATTTCATTCTTAGAGACGCTTGTGTAACTGCAGCAGTAGCTGAAAAAACGACAGGCCAAGAAACGCAGGCCAAGGGTAATTAGAAATTACAACAGAACCTAAGTGACTTGATCTCCATAGTGAAGTATGTTGACTTTGACTACCTGCTAAATGAATTAAACACACGCTCTCCAAAAGGCGTAAAACCAGTTTCGTTTTGAAAGCAGCTGCCTTCCCAGCCTTTCATCTTCAGTTAGTCAGCCATGTAAAGTTACTTAAAAGTGACAGTTTTTAAGATTGCGTTTAAAGGCAACAAATATTTCCTAGTTTCAAAAGTTCCAGAGTAGAAAAATAACATTATTAAAAAAACAAACAAAAAAAAATGCACAGAGATCTCTTCTGGTGTCTTATGAGACTTTCTCTCATTCTAAGATTGATGACTGACCCAGGAAGTGTATAATGTAAATGTCAATTTACTTATAGAGTGCTGCTGTCTTCTCTGTGGTCATTTCCAGCACGCTTGGAGGAGAGTGAGCCTGGGAGCTGTCACCTCTCCTGCTTGCTCCCGTTCTTGCCATGACACCTGCATTTCCTCAATTGCAAAGTCATTTCAAATATATCTTAACCAGCTTTTCCTCATATGATCAAAGCTGATATACTCTGGTTTAAATTATTTTGTTTTAGAACTTAATGGAGAAGCTGAATAAAAAACAAAAGGCACAAAATACAGCTACTTCTCTCTTCTTTTCCATGTTCTCATTTAACATTATTTATAGCATTACTTAAAGTGTAATTTCTTTCCCTTCCACTGGGACTAAAAGGGCATTTTGAAGTTGGATAATGTTTGGGGAGAGGAATGAGCAGCTTATCTCTGTTCTTGATAAGAGATGCTTCCCATACGCCCTTGAACTTATCTACCATTTTTTTTTTTAGCACAGCAAACTCATGGCAACAACATTGAGGTTCTTTTTACTGTTTCAAAAGCTTAAACAAGAACAGAACTGAAGTAAATTTATAAAACTGTTACCTATTTCTTAATTAAAGTCTACATCATGCACTTGCATTTAATACTAACAAATGAATAAAAGCAGCCCTAGTAAGTGATATCTTGTAAGTCTAAACTCAAGCTCATTCTGGAGCAGCCCCATGCAGGCATGTATGCAAGTTTCATTTCATGAGGGTGAAAAGCAAGAGCTCAGTGCTTCTGCAAACACACAGAACCACATTAGCTTCCCAAACCTAGGCACTGTGTACTTGAATGGATGGAAATTAGTCTCATCCACAGCAAAAAGAGCATCCACCTATATTCAGAAATTGCACCTCTTGGCTAGCTCAGCTCATTCTGGCATCTCCACCTCATTTTTCGTCTTGTGAACAGACTCGCAGCTTGCTCCTCAGCTTCTTGCAGCCTCTACCTCCATGTGCCCCTTTCCTCTTGTCCATGTCTCCTGACTGCCTCAGCATTATTTTTTCCTTTCTTTCTATCCTAATCCTACCAGCTCTTAGGGAAAATTTCAGGATTAAAGTACCTGCAGCAATCTGGCTGTTCAGTCTATCTGCATGATGGATTTCTAGCCGCCTCTCCTTGCCTACCTTGTCTATTTAAGGCTACGAAATCCATTATTACTTGTACTCAGCCTAGAACAAGGCAGCACATCACTAACTAGTCTGCAGGTAGCTACACTATCAGCACCATGGTATCTGTATATGTGTATTTTATGTATAGAACACACATTGCATACATAAACATACAGATAAGACAAGCTAAATTGCATAGCTCCATACATTTTAAGAACTGAAATTCAAGACAATTAACGGATCCTAGCTTACTTACTCCTGTGGCAGTACATTAATATACTCACAGCATGTTGGCAGGACCAGCTGTTAAATAATACATGCCTCACTATATTGTTTTCAGCGGGCGCTTTAGCGATTAATCTCCGGCGGCTTAATTTTTAGCTCAGGTTAGAAAAATAGCCACATCTTACGCCACTAAGTAAAACAGTAGAGATTGCCAACAGCATAACAGAGACATCAAAATCAACACATCCACTGCAGCAAATTGTTATTCGTTGTGAAGAAATGGGTATCATCCAGCTTTCCCCTCCCTATCCCTGCAAGAGCTCGAAAAACAGCTTTCAGCAGGGCAGTCCAGGAGTCTTTGCTTGGGTGTCACTTGTGTTTTTCCTTGCTCCTGGTGTGATGCCCACCAGCAGGGACAATCCTGCCCTTCCTCCGTCCTGCCCCGTGGCTCCAGCCACCGTGGCGGCGGCATGCCCGTAAAATCCGCCGTTTCGGAGCGAGTTATCCGGGAGTCACAGCCTGGGGCCATGGGAGATCCAAATGGAAATCGATGCAGCGAAGAACGGCGCTCCTGCTGTTTGCATCAAACCAGGCGCCCGCCGGCAGCGAGTCCCCGCCACACGCAAGGGAAGCCGGGCGGCTCTGGGGCGCACGTGGGAGACAGGCAGGCCGGGACACATCACCCCTCGCGCACCATCACCCCACGCCACGGATAACGGCCACCGGATTCATCATTAACACCGAGTAACGTTTATCAGAAGCAAATCTTCAAGAAAACTTCCACGACATTGCAGAATCAAAGCCCTTGCACATTTTACTTTTTAAAAATAGCTCTTATTTAATAAGCTTTAAAAAAAAACCCCTAAATCTGTATTTGGAAAAACAAATTAAAAACTCTTCCTTTGGTCAGCGGCTCGTTCCCTAAATACGAGAATCATCTTGGACTCCAGAATGCCACAAAGCTGGAAAGCATGGAAAGCTTCTGGTCGCGATCCGGCTTTTCCATCTGCAAAGTATCTTGAGCATCTCAATGTATCCAAGAAGTTGTTCAATAAAAAGTAGAGCCACTATCTAAAAATAAATATGGCTGTGACAAAACATCTCTATAAAATGCCTGCGTATCAATATATTTTGAGTCGCGTTTAATATTTGATCAACCAACTTGCTTAAATATCCTGTATCTCTCTGGAAGCTATTTAGTATTTAAGAAGTAAGAACTATCATCTTTCATGGCTTTTCTTGTTTGAAAAAAAAAGGACTACTTTGACTATTAAAGCTGCCCTGAAAATTAATAAAATAGTACATACAGTACATTGTATTATCACCTTACTGCAGCTTAATTAAGCAGTGCTCATTTCTGAGGGTTGCAGAATGTTTCCCTATCGTAACAGATATTGAATTCCGCTTACTAGATTTACACCTAAAGAGTCTTACACAATTCCACTTATTTTTCTGAAAAAGATAACTCAATTTTATTTCTCCACAAAAGACCTAAGCACATTAAATATTAATTGCCCAGAAAAACTATTTATATTTTCTCCAATAAGTGTGCACAAATTCCAGACCTGTTTCTAGCTTCTTTTCAAAAGGACATTAAAAATAGCTGCCATTTTTTTTTTCTGAGCAAGCATTAGCTTTTCAAACTCTCCTACTGAAATGCAAAGTCTTATCGCATCTCTGTTGAAAAGACTGCATTGATTAAAGTCAGCTGTCAATCAGTCCCACTAAAACCTTGCTTAAAACACGCAACACCATTTGCATAACCCCCCGCTCACTTAGTGAGTGCCAGCGAGAATCATCCCTTTTATTTCATGCTACATGTACCTTATAAAGTATCAGCAAAACTTAAAACCATTAATATGAGGGCATTTTGGAACAAATTATGCTTTGTTACAGTGTGCTTCATACAACAGGCCCCAGTCCTGCACTTGCCTATCTCCATTTATTCTATTTCCATTTATTCTATTCTATTCTATTCTATTCTATTCTATTCTATTCTATTCTATTCTATTCTATTCTATTCTATTCTATTCTAATTTATCTATTATTTGTTGAATAAATTCCATTTATTTTATTCTATACAGTTCTCAGTAACCTAAGATTTTTATTGACAAGGATCTATCTGACTGAGGCCATTGAACGAAAACTTAGAACTCTGACTTTCTGGATTGTGGAACACACACTTTATTACATTTACTAAAAATGAAAACTGTTTTACGAAAATTTAGATTTTAAGCTTAGCATACTAAGCTGACTAGATACAGTTGACTAGATCCAGTTGACTGGATCTCATTTCCAGTTCTGCTAACTCTTATGAATCTCTCTTATGAGATTCATTCATCATGAATCTCATTATATTTAAGGGGGGGCGGGGTTTACATTCCACTTCTATATTCATATTATTTCAAAAATAAACAGAATTAAGCTCTGGGCCTCGTGCTTCGGGAGAAAAAGACTGAAAACAGGAAACAAAGGAAAACTAAGAGGGGCCCCCCAAAATATTAATTTTTAATCGCACATAATTTGGGGGGGATCCTTTACATGTTGTAATGGAAATAGGCAAATAGCACTTTGAGGTGGCATTAACTGAGCTAACCTGCAGTTCAGGTAGAATGGCACCAGGCTAAGCTGCAGGACATTAACACAGCACAACGTGGAGCTGTCAGGACCGTGTTGCTTTTGGGACCCCATCTGATAGCTCTGCAGAGATGCCCCACGTACACGAAGCAGCTCCGTTTGTAAAATTTTGGGGATTGCTCAAAGGGCTGTGCATTTTCGCATGCACACGTGTTCCCTAAACTGCTGTTTCAAGTTGTCTATGAAATAAGCACGACAACACTGGATCCGATTAGTCTTGTCAAGACTAATAATGTTTTTTTTCAAGAAAAAAAAACACGCAAACTTATATTTTTCACAAATTCCACTGCAACAGGGAGACTTCAGTCACATGCCTTGACCTTGACGACATTTTTCAGCAAACTGTATTTGAAATTTGAAATAAACCATAGTCAGTCATCTTCAGAGAAAACTGATTAATGTCATGTTACATTCTACATGGCAGTCACAATCACCATTATTTTAATGTATTATGCAGACCAAAGAAACATGCAGCTTTATCCAACTTACCTGATGCCCGTCTTGTGAATCGGTTTATCGTTGGAGCTGAAAGAAAACAGAAGTTTCAATTAGATTCTTTTCCTAACAATTCAAAAACACTTCACATCTACCAATGATATTCTTTGTGTGGCAACCACAAAAGTTGTGTAATAATTATTTGTGAATCCTTACAAAAATCCATATTAATTTCATATATACCTAAACTTTTAAATTGCATTGCAAGAGATGGAGTAACTAGCTACTAGTTAAGAATTCAAGAGCATTTTCAACTTTTTAAAAGTTACTGGATGCAAGCACTTTTGCTGCTCATGTCTGGCTGGGAAACATTTAGCTCTGTATTTCCGTTGTTTATCGAGACCACAGAAATTGGCATCTTGCACTCAATGATGCAAACCCGGATTAAGACAAAGTAAAAACTGAATTTTCATTTTGCAAGACATACCTATTAGAAATCTGGCAACACAGATACTCCTATACAAAAAGGACTAATTTGCAATTCTATCTCAAAGACCAAATTTTCAGCTGTCTAATATTTACAACTCTTCAGGTAAGTTAATACAAATGATAAAAGGAAAAAAAAATGTTTTGTGTTGCAAAGGGCTGTTCATATTGGAACATCTTCAAATATGTGCTGCAAACATTTGCAATCCAATTGCTATCTTGTTTCCAACTGGGAGAGAGCACAGAAATACATCTTAAAACACACAGTTTTGATAATCTTTGGCCTCTATTTCAAATCTGGACTTACCAGCTTCTGTAAGAGATACTAGTGATAAAATATATGTGTACATATACATGTATATATAAACATATATACACATATATACATACATGTTTTGCCGTCCAAATACAACCCACACACTACTTACAATCAGTATAAAACACTAGTCTTGAACTCTGCTTTCACACGAGACTCTTTTCCAGCCTTTAATGCAAGAAGAAAATCTGAATGACCTAATTTCCAATGTGGGCAACAACCTCATTAAAAATGCATAGCCTTATCGTGGTTATTAATATTCAGCTTTACAAAATTACTCTGACTTTGACATGGAACCGACTATAGAAAAATACTGAATGTGTTGATTCTTAACACAGTTTTATCAGGGAGTTGCACAGCATTTCTGGAGTGTTTAAGCGGAGATGGAGGGACTACAACAGCTTGAGATGCAAACAGACTTTTTATTCCTTTGGGAGAAGAAAGCAGGACAAAGACACAAATTCTGAGCCTGAGTCGCAGATGGTTTGTGCAAGCACGTACAGCAGTGACAGGTCCAAGTGGCAAGAAATGCACCGGGATATGAGGCTGCAGCGATTCAGACTGCTATTCATGAGCAAGGATAGTTTCTTCAGAAAGGGTATCACAAACCCCAAATACACACATAAATAACGAGAGATTCGCATAACCAGAAAGTTTATTTTTAAACCCAAGTTCTATTCCCACTCAATGACCTTTTGTATATAAAAAAAAAGACATTTAAACATTTTTATTAGAGCAGACAGCATATTTTATGCAACCACTGTTGTGTAAAGCTGTATAATTGGTCAAACTGAAAAAAAAAAGTGCCTACCATTCATTTTGTCTCGAGGGTAAAAGGGCAAATTCACTGCAGGACACAAGTCAAGACTCACCATCAGATGGCTGTGCCATTAGCCCCAGTTCCGTAAAGCACAAGCAGCCCTCAACAGATGTGCCCATAAAAAGGCTTTTGGGATCTGACATATTTCTAACCACACAGTACTCCGCTTGCACTTCAAGTTTTCCTCAAATTCAGGGAAGATAATTTGGTTTGGTTGTCAGTTCTCTATAGCATGTGTAGATAAGATGGCTTAACTCCTCTAGACAGCTACTTCAGCATGTTTTACCAACACAATAAATAATAAATAATTATTAAATAAATAAATTTCTTAAATAAAATCCATTCAACGCTGAACTAATCTACTTGGAAGTCTGTATCTCTTTGACAGTTTCAGTAATTATTTCAAAGAGACAATCCCTTTTCCAGGTACTTTACATTAAATAAACGTTTAAAAACAGTTTTCTGATTGCTGCAAGAAGGTTTAATCTTGTTGTTAAGAGGGAAAAAAAAGAGTAAGGGAGAATGATTTTACCAGAGTGTTAGGAACTTGACAACTAATTGTCATGTGTCAGGCATGTGAAAACCCAGTGTTCAAGCAGCCACCAGGCTAAGCCTTGTTCCCCAGGGTCAGGATCTCTTTGGAGTCATCCAAATGCGTTCCTGGGAATTTTGGAAGCAGCACCACAGTTCTTGGTTCTGCAGTAAGCTGAGCTCCTCTCTCTCTTGCAGCGATATATCTTTGGAGCCCAGAAAGGTGGAAAAGTTAGTTTAAAACAAGGGCTCGGAGAATCATCATTAGCCTGTACTTCCACTGAAAAGCAGATGCAAGATCAACCAGATGATTACAACGTCTGGCAAGATAAACACAGTGAGATGGTTAAGGAGAGTTTAAAAAAGCAGTTTGCAGGTGGCATAAGGAATAACAAGGAGCTATTTTTCAGGCATGTCAGGAGCTGCAAGTCTTGGCTCAGAAAGCAGGACACATCCGTGGCAGCCCAATTCAACAAGGAATATGAAGGTCTCCTCCTGAGGCCATGTACCCTTAAGCCACAGAAAACTGGAGGCAGTAGAGAGGCAGAAACACTACCTTGATTTGCCTGTGCTTATCTGCTTCCCTGGATATCCTTTTCTTCAGCCACTGCCACTTCTGGGCTAGACTGCTTCCTGAGCTAGGGTCAGCGTGGCTGTTCTTATGTTTAAGTAAAAGCAGCACCCAGAAAGAGAGAGACTTGGCACCATTAACTATTTACTTCGTCTGAGACCTGAGGGCAGCTCTGAAATCCCACTCCCCCTGAGGCACGAGGCTACTGCATTTCCATCCATGGGCTCAAGACCCAGGCTAGGGCCAGGTGCCAGAAACTTGGCCTGGCAGCAGCTCCCAGCACCCCTGCTCACGCCTCTGGCCCCTCTCTTCTTGCCCGTGCAAGCAGCTTCTCAGGACTTGCCAAGCTGCTGGCAGGAGCGTCGCAAAGCTGCTGCACTTTGAAGTCCCATCGAGCACCCGATCTCCTCGAACACCCAGGGAGGTCCATGGGGTCCAAGGACACTCCAGCTGCACTGACACTCGTCAACATACAGCACCACAATGCAGCAGCGCAGGCAAGCTTGGGAAGGGACCTACAGAGCTGCTGAAGTCAACTCTGGAGGGAAAATATCCAAAAGGTTATAGAAAGAAGGAAAAAAAGGCCTCTACGTTGACTTACAGTTACCAAGAAAAACCCTATCGACTTGTGCAAAAAGTAGCAGGAGCAAGACATGGATTGCAAAACCATGTCAGTGCAAAATCCAATGATTTTTCCCAACAAGAGATAAACTGGGAGGCATTCAGAACATTTCCACTGACATTTTATCTTTTATTTGACTAGCAGAGAGCGCGCTGTAGCACAGACGAGTGATGCACTTCAGTTAGGGGAGCATCTTGTTTAAGCACTTCATGCCACTCTAATATTAATATGACTCTTTGCATCATTTTGTCCCAACAAAAGTCTATTAAAAACTGTCATAGAGGAAAATCAATAAAGGCAAAAGAAACAAGCAAAAAGCAGAACCCTCCAGGTGTCGATATCCTGATAAAATTTGAAATTTGAAGTTAAGGGAGTTAGACATTTTTATATGACCCATTCCTGCTGTTGTCTTATTCAGGCTAAATAGAAATCTATCGTCTAAGACATTGCCTGATGGTAGCTGAAATTTCTGTTTGCTCATGTTTGCAAATCCCTGTTCAGACAATTGTATGAAATTACAAAATGTTTTGAAGTATTTTGGTGAAACAGACTCAAGCACGTAAACAGAAGTAAGTGGCACTACATAAATGATAAAAGCAGATAAAAATGTTATAATGTCACTAAGAATCCACTCTGTAAAAACAGCAGCGAATTACATGAAGCACTCACTGAAGACAGAATTTTTCCTTCAGTGACAACTGTCAGACAGCTAACTAGTGCTCTCTTCCTTTCTGGGTATTTTTTCTCTTATGCAATTCCTGTGTACATTAACCAGCCATCACAACACCCCTGCAAAACAGAAAATAAAAGTCACATTATTTTGTAAGTGAAATAAGTAGAAGAGAGAGCCAAGGGGTTGTTCATAGGGCAACAAGGCTATGGTGATAAGGGTAAAAAAGATATTTCTCTACTTGGGAGCCCTTTACCCCATTAACTTGTTCTCATAGCACTGGGCCTTTTTGCAGGCTCCTACTTTAAGTGCTCAAAGTCAAGCTTGCTTTCAGGACTGCCGGAGACACTAGTGCCATTACCCGGAATAATAAATTATCTCCGTTGCAGCGATCAGACTTAGGGCCAGACGTGCAAGCTCTGCCTCCCGGCTCTGCCAACCAGGGCAGCCATGCAGCAGCAGCCCCGCAGGAGACTCCTGAGGCTGCTCAGACGCTCCTTGGGGCGTTTGCTCGGTCACAGCAAAACACCCAAAGCCAAAGGGCTGCTCTAAGTGAGCGGGGTCAGCAGAGCAGTGAAAAAATCTTTAGCATTAATAAAAATTAGAAGAACAGCTTCAATTAGCCCATATAGTATGTTCAGAGGGCAACAGGCTAAACCTCCTTAAAAAAAAAAAAAAAGAAAGAAAGAAAATTAAGCTCAGCCATTATTTTTCTAAAGACCTCAAATTTGACAGCTGATAACCCATAGAGAACAAGAATGCTGCTAATAAGTCTTAAAAAGTAGCTACAGACAGAAATAGTTCCTGCACGTCAGCACATAATCCTTGGGTGGAAGGCACAGATACCCACCGTGAAGTTATGAAACAAAGTCAGAGCTAAATCAGACATTTTTTTCTATCATATTGAAGGCAAAACAGCACTAAAACTCTCAAGGGCAGCACTGAGGTCAGTGGCTTAAACATAGCACAGTTTTCAGTATGAGGTTGAGAAGCTGTTTCTCAGCATGCCCCATGATGTTTTATCAGCCAAACTGTAATGGCTTCAAAGGGGCTATTCTCGTTTCCCCTACGTTTCTTCATGACAGCACCTACGTAACATCCCTTCCTTGCACCGCAGACTTCCACGCTCTGCCACTCCTCAGAGGCCCAGCAGCCTTCAGGAAGGCGCTGGGTTATGCTGACTGCAAAGCTCACTCCCATATTGTGCAAATGAATAGGGGCTGGTCTTCTTTCCTATGCAGATTATTAATTAGAATGAACTAATAAGAACAAAAGAAAAATCACATCTAAATGCAGAGTGAATGCCTTTCTAAAATGCACACTTTAGTTATTAACCTCAAAGTGGAGCAAGTATGCTAAACTCTCCGTTAACCAGGGTGACAGCCTGGCACATCCTGCATAAGAATGATAATAGCAATAATAAAGAGAAGACTGATATGGGAGGGCATGGTGCAGGGTATCATCACCCAGCAACACCTCTCTGGATCTGTCCTCATTTCTCTCCATCACAATTTTAGGGTTATTCCAGGAGGAATGATCATGGCAGAGCACTGCCCGGATGGACGTGGATGGGCACTCTGGGACACAGTTTAGCAGGCATGGTGGTGGTGGGTTTGCGGTGGGAAGTGGTGATCTTGAAGGTCTTTTCCAACCATAACGATTCTATGATTTTGTAAGACACTAAATTTAATGCACGTTCACACTAACAGGAGCACCTAGAATCTCAGACACGGTGGTACAAGCACCACTGTTGCCACCAAGGGCTCCTGCCTCTTCCAGGACTGCTGTAGGCTCCGCAGAGCTGCTCAGCCAGCGCCGGCAGCACGGACAGTCCACGGGCAGCCACAATGGCACAGGCAGCCACAGCCCATGATTTCCTGCTGGATAATTAAGAGCCTACTTGCATCCAGCAGCATCATCAGCGGTCAAGGCACGCGGCCATTTCTCACTTAGGCACTTTAGAATCACATGGAGATATTACTAGAACACAGACCTAGGGAGGGGATAAAATCAAGCCACTAACATAAAACAAAACTGCAGAAAGGGTGGTAAATTTATAGAGCACTGAGAGCATTTCTTTCACTGAGAAATTTGTTACAGAATCCCAGAATGGTTGAGGTTGGAAGGGACCTCTAGAGATCATCTAGCCCAACCCCCTGCTCCAGCAGGGACACCCAGAGCACGGGGCATAGGGTGGCATCCAGGCGAGTCTGGAAGATCTCCAGAGAAGGAGACTCCACCACCTCTCTCACAGGAAAGAAGTTCTTCCTCACATGGAGATGGAACTGCCTGTGTTTTAATTTGTACCCGTTACCCCTTGTCCTGTCACTGGCCACCACCGAGAAGAGTTTGGCCCCATCCTCCCTACATTCTCCCCTCAGGTACTTGTACATGTTGATCAGATCCCCTCTCAGCCTTCTCTTCTCCAGGCTGAACAGGCCCAGCTCACTAAGTCTTTCCTCATAAGACAGATGCTCCAGAACTTCCAGAGTGGCCACCTGCCTATTTCTAGGCTACTTCTAGGCTACTGGGAGAAGAGGGGAGAGGAAATCATTTGGGCTCTTGCAAGAGAAGATGCTGGTATGGGGAAGCAGCTACATTAGATGGGATGCCCTAAAATAACGGCTTTTTTGTTCTTGTTCAAATTACATCTACAGATTTTAAAACCATCTGTACCACAACATAATATACCCATAATTATTCCCATTTCTGAAGACATCAACACATCTGTAGAAAAATAAAAATATACAGAATCCAGAATATCCTATTATCTCTTTTTTTAAAAAAAAACATACAACAAACGAAAGCAAATTCAGAAGAGGCAGCACTGACAGTTTTCTTTATAGATCTAAAATGCAATTAGTCCAAACTGAATTTTAAGATTGTAACAGGCTTTACACATTACTTAACTTCTTGACATTTTCAGCCTGGAACATGAGTTCTGTTTTGTTGTAGAGGAGTTTCACAAGAAAGCGGGGAAAGCCTTACAGCTCCAATATTTAGAAAACTTTGCTGAATAATTGCCTTATGCTCCTTATGGTATAACTCTGGGGTGTGTATAAGAAAAAAAAAAAACATGACTACTGACTCAGGTAAAAAAAAAAAGATGTAATTAATATATTTTATATATAAAATGAAAATATATATTATATATTATTATATTTTATATATAATGAATATATATATAAAATGAGTATATTTGTATTATGAATATAAGTATATATTCAGTGAAAGTTTTGACAAATGAATTAGTTGATTATTAGCAAGTCACCACACAAGAACATGAATATAAACATGTGGACAAATATGAAGACAAATACCTCAGTTTCTGTTTTGCTGAAGATGAAAACCCTTTTTATGTACAGATTTAAACTCCTTACTATCAGGAAAATAGCATTTTTGCAACCAAAGCACCTGAAAACATTAAATAAGCAGTGACTAATAGATTTTCTCAGGTTTTCATTTCTTGCACTATTTCCAGGTTATATTTTGCATTGGTTAAAAATATATTTATTTTTTAAATGCTATTTCTTAGTAGCACACTTTCATGGTCATATTTTGACATATATGTAGAGCACTACAAGTTGGCTAGTTATTTACCTTGTCATAACACATATCTTGAAAGAGAGGCAAAGTATCCGTTAAGAAATTTTAGCAATTATGAATAATTGATGCTCTACATAATTACTATAGCTGAAAACAAAAGCATGAGTTGCCTGTCTGATCTTACTCAGGGTTAGAGCAAATTTACTCCTCCCACTCAAGCAGATCAGATTTGGGCTTTTCTAAAATTATTTTTAAGGGCGATCCCTCCACTTTTTAATATTCTAGCATAACATAACAAGCTGAAAGTAGGTTAAGTGCATATGTTGCTATATTGAATGGTTCTTATCTGAAATATGCATTCCACTCTATAGCATCACATGCTAAACATAGCATGTTTTCCTACACAAATTCTGCGTCACTACTGCTTGTGACCAGCACACTTTGTCATTATCTTATTAAAAATTATGAGGCATCTAGAGAAGAAAAAAAATATATCATTCATAGCAATATTTCTAATTTTCAATTACACCACTGGCTGCAACAAATCAATTTGCATGAGATCTTGTTTGATAAAAGCTGAAAATCTGTGTTTGGGGGAAGCTCTGGAGTAGCTGCTGCCCTCAATCTCAGGTTACTCTCTACAGGCGATGAAAACTAATGATGTGCAGATGATAAGATTATGTCCATCAGGGACAAAATAATTAGAAAGCAAAAAAAAAAAAAAAAGTATGAAATTGAGCATTAAAAGTACCAATGGAATAAATATATGAAGAACATCAATCTTCCCAGGATGTGCTCTGGGCTATCAAGATCCAGGCTTTCCTATAAAGAGAAAAACTAAGACCTGAAGGGCTGTGTTAGCTTGATCATGATCTGTAGGTCCCTTTTGGCTTTTACTCTTTCTTGCTATAATTTACCGAACTGTTTATTTCTACCCACCAGAGACCTCTGAGGTTTTTTTAAGTTCATTTTTTAACATACGCCCCACACTACGTGCAGCAACATCCCCTTCGCTGCTGAAGCAATTTATTACAAGCTTCAAAGCATCTTCTGCTACAGCCATAGCATAGTTTACAACCACTACTAAAACCCATCTGATACGAAATGTCTGTAATGCTTTTATCTTCTTACCATCTGTAAATGGCTCCTTTCCACTTGAAACTTCATAAGCTATTTTAAGAATATTATGGTTATTTGCTTTCTAACACTGCAGCGTAGGCGTTTAGATTCAATTTCATGTTCTTTTCTGCTTTCTAATTTTGCTGCCTGAGGCATATTTACTAATGTATGCATGTTCCCAATCAGAATGGGAGAAAAATTGGTCATTCTGCTAAAGCTCTACCAGCAATCCCAGAACAGTTGAACGGAACCACTCATCTGTAAAACTACCAAACTGACATTTTATATGTCATTAGGCTTCAGGATCAACATCCCATGAGACAAGGAGCAATCTGCACCTGTCCTTGAACCAGCATTCCAGGCAAAAGGCAAAACAGACCAAGGTTTTGCACAAGTGGCCCATTCTCTCAAACTCTTGAGTGTCTAAACCTTTCCCTTAATTATTACACAAGTGTGTCGTAGGCTCTCAGTTTTGCAAGATTTTGGCCTACATTTTTTAATCTCTTGACAGCAATTGAAAGCTATTTTTATTACAAAGGAATAAAGATGCAATCTGGTTGATGGTGGTGGGTTGGAGAAGATGTCATGGCTGTCAGTATTTTCCTCTGAGGGAGTACACCTTTGTATGGAGTTTGTAATTATCTTATCTGTTTTACACAATTTTGCAACTGCAAAACATAACTGCTTCTCTTCCCCTACAGAGTCATACTACCTGTGTTTAATCCAAAGTCTCAAACTTTTTAAGATCAGGCTTCCCTACTGTTATTCATCTTTTTGGCACTTTGCCATTAGGTTGTTACAACACATCCTACATAAGCAAACACTACTAAAAATTTCTGAAGTTAAGATTATACAACATCTCTTCCTACATGCTAAGACCACCTGGGCAGGAACCTATACTACAAAGGCCCTTGATGAAAAAAATATATTAATGTGTATGGCTTGCAATCTGCACTGCTTGTTTATTCATTTCCATTTATATTTTTTCAAATACTTGACATGTATTTTAAAGTTTGTATATTTTAAGCTGTTCACATGCTTAAAGAGAGCATCTCTTGCACTCATGATATTTGTTCTCCAATGGTAAGAACTAAAATAGACATTTTTGTTAGTTTTCAGGGGATGAGGTAAAGCACATCTTTCTGTTCAGTTTTAGAGAAAAACTAAGAGGTGCAGTTTTTCGTGAGCATAGTTATTGTTAAAAAAAGTTATGAGAGTAACAAATATTAACAAGAGAACTGCACTGAGACTGTTGCAGAAGACAGAGATTCATTAGCATCTAAAACTCGTAACAAAACACCCTGAGCTACCAAAGACTACCATCTTGAGACTTAAAAGGCTGAGCCAAAGCTTGAAAAGAAGGAAAAGGGAGAGGAAGCCGCAACTGAAAATAAGCAACATAGGGCAGGCGGGAAGGAAGAGTCTTCCTGCTCACATTGCATATTTGTGCAATGTCAGGTTACAGCAAGCAGCTGCCGGGGCCTGTGCCGACGCTCTCAGCCAAAGCATCTTTCGTGGGCTGTTCTTTCCAGTCCTCAGAGGCAGTGAATGAAGCAGAGCTGGTGCCGGTGGCTGCACTCACTTCAGCGCAGGCTTCTCGCCCCCTTGCACTACCTGCTCGCTTTGCTTTTGCAAAGATGTAGGGCACGGCACGCAAATACGGCCCTAGGGAGAAGGTGGGACTCAAATTCAGCCTTAGTAACAACAACCATCTGCCTGCCCTTCACATGGTCAAAGCCACCACCCACATCCACGAAATTACCGACCAGGCATTAACTAAAGAGACCTGTCCATGGTTCGGATTCACCGTAATGGCTTTATGGGTCAAGACAGGGAGCAAGGAAGGGTCTCCCTGCGTCTGCTACCCAGAGGTATATGTGCTGAGGATCCTACAAATGGCACCCTCCAAACTGGGCAGCTGGGTGTTATTTTCCCCTGAACTGAGCTTCTAAAAAATGGTAGCTATCAGAGATGAGCAATTTCCAGGGGACAAGAGCAACCCTCTTCTTGCACCCATTGGCTCATGTTAGCCATCTACAGAACCAAAAACAGGTAAAGCACAACATGAATCTCATTTCCATGGTCATCACTATTCTCATCCTGAAGTTCTTGCTTGAATGGCTATCTCCCCATTTTGAATATACACCAGGATCATAGCCCAGAATACATTGAACCAGTGTAAGGATGTTTGAAAAGCTCAGCTGCCTAACCCAGTGTGGAGACTTCCGTGCTCAGTATGTGAAATTTGGTCATAAGTGATGCTAAACATTGTGACTTGAGTCCCTCTATAAAACTAGTCCTTATTTTTAAGCTGTCCTTTAAGTCAGTAGCTGAGCCTTGATTATGGAGGATGATTATGGACCTGTAAAAACAAATAGCTTGTTCTTCAAGAAAATACAGAGGTCAAAGAGATCCGTTAGTGTGAACAGACCTTACAGACTGATTGAACAGACCTTACAGACTGATGAAGAGGAAACCTCTTCTGTTCTGTGCAAGGAAGAGATGGGGAACAGCCACAGGAAGCTGCAGATACTGATTTATTTCAGCACATTCTGTTGTGTTAGGGGGAAACGGGGATTACTAGTAGAGGCTGAGCTATCTGCTGGCATTTGTTTTCTTCTTCCACTGCTGTAGCATTAAAATATTCTATAAGATAATCTAAAACTGTAAATCCTTTTATTTCTTAAGGGTACATTACCTGTGAATCTCTTCTAGACGTTTCTAATAGAAACTTATAGGCAGTGATGGATTTTTTTGGTACTACTCCATTTTGCTCAAAGATTTGGGCAGCATTTGAAAAGTTGCATCTGTTTTAAGTAAACTGCAGCATCACAGTCACGTTCAGCCACATTTCAATTTGTTCCTGGCTAGCAAAGCTTGAGAACGTTGTCTTGATTTCCTTTTGTAACTATCTGCGAGATTCCAGTGAAGGGCCAACTTTCCATGACTCTTGATAACAGAGCTTTCCAACCAGCCATGGGCTGATTAGTCATCAGGCGATGAAATAACTGTTGGCATAAAACAAATGGTCATCCACCAGGAGGCTTTTAAAAAATAACCTCCTGTGCTTTCAGGCTGGATTCTCTAGCAAAATCACATTTGGTAATGACATCATTGCTGGAAAGAATGCCAAAAAATAAAAAATTGTAACGAAGCTATGTGGTTTATGACCCAAGCATCCCTTTCCTCCAGGTCTGTCCATAACATCTGACACATATTGTGTCATATTTCCTATTTAGTTACCTACCTGGACGGGGAGTAGGTTCTGAAGAGGGAAGTAGACAGGGACAGACTAAAGGCAGACCATGGGATATGGCTGAAGATCTGAAGTCCTGCTCTGATATAGAACATTACAGAGAAAAATGACTCTCTGCTTTGAGAATATGAAAGAAACTCTTTATTCAGTACTGCTTTTCTGTACAGCATCCCCCACACTCCACTGCCTCTGAAGAACCTCTACTTCTTTTTAGAGTAAGTAAACAGAAAAGGTCAAGAACCTGCCTCAGAAAAGGAGAGACAAAAACTAGGTAATGAGTTTGCCTGACTGGTTACAGGTCAGACTGGCAACACACATTTCAAACAACCGCCCCATCCGCCAGGCCACGACGTGAATTGAGAGCAAGCTCTGCAAGCTCCTCTCCTGAAGCCCAGGCAATGTGCAAGCGAGCGTGCTAGGGAGGAAACGAGAAGCCTGGCTCCAAACCACTGGTCCACATACTCAAGTGTCCCCAACGAAGGCAGACTAAAGTTTCTGTTTCTACTTACTAGAACAAACATGTTTTACATTATACCCTCAGAAAATTAAAAAAAAAAAATCAAAAAGATTCTAAGTTACTTGACCACTTCCACCATTTCTTCCTCACTTGTGCAACAAATTAAATAAAAGCAAGCTACTATTGAAAGTTTCTGAAATTGAAGGGTATTCAACCTCTTCAACTTAGGGTATTACCTTTATGTTCTCTCTATCCGTGTTAGGTTACTGGAGGGTCCTGGTGGACAAGTCGACCAAGAGCCAGTCAGGCCCCTCATGGCAGAGAAGATCACCAGCCTCCTGGCTGCACTAGGCAGAGCATTCCTGGGGTGAGGGGAGATGATTCCTGCCCTTTGCTCAGCACTGGGGAGGTCACATCTGGAGTGCGGCCAGTGAAAATTATAGTCTTATACAGTCTATATAAGACAACAGAAAAATTCACAAAAGCTCATCTCAAAATGTTAATAGAGAACCTTTGTACGCCAGGCATTTAGCTTCTTGGTTTTGATTCCTGTTAGGAGTTTTAACTTCCTCAGCTGTATTACTTGAAGGTTGTTTTTGAGAAAAGCTAGTAAAAACAGACTTTAGGAAAGGTAAAGGGAATGGAATAGATGGCAGGTTTTTTATTTGAAAAAGTTTGCTATCTAACTGCCATATAAGCTTTCAGTTTACAGCCTAGCTGACTATTTAGGCTCTCTCACATACTTCAGTGAAAGATAAAATCATTATTTTCTACAACTGGCCAGAAACATCTATGCACTAGACAAAAACAAGCAAACAAAAAACAAACAAGCAAAAAACAAAACAAAAACAAAACAAAAGTTTAAATCTTAGCATTAACAGCTCTTTTTAATTTGTTTCCAAATTCTCGTTTTTTGCTACTTAAGCAAGAGTTTACTTAGAAATCAAGCCACTTGCACAAAGCTTTCAGGATCTGACCATTAGAATACAATACACCATACATCTTATTGGAAAAATCAAAACTAATATTCATCAAAATGATTTTTTTAACCCAGAACTATGATTAAACTCATTTTCTTTCCATTAAATTGTAAAAAAGTGATAGTTTCATCCCCACTGGTGAGTTCCAACTCACAGTTTAGCTGGAATTTGCATGACTTTGCAGTTACAGACTACAACAAAACTTCCACCTTCCTTCTTTCCCCTCTCTAAAGGGCAATTAGTTACATGTATTGAGGTACTCACCATATAAACACAGAAACCGGTATCAAATATGAACTAGACTGTGAAGTTCTCTTTAGAAAACATTGCAATTCTGAAATCTGTAATGCACAACTTGTGCAAGAAAAAGGATGAGCCTCGTGTTAAAGCAAAATCAAACCGCACTATCTAAAATGTAATCCAAAAAATTCTAACATTGACACTAAAACTAAATTCTTCCCTTCACCTAAAAAAAAAAAAAAAAAAAAAAAAAAAAAAAAAGAAAGAGTTTAATTCTCCAACTCTATAAACTGTTTTGTCTTGGAGCACAGGACATGAGTTAAACAATGTCAGTTTGTAGCCAGAAGTAAATATAAAGTGGAGTGTCCGGAATGAGTGCTTAAATCTTCTTGGCTCTGCCTTTACATATCTAATACAGCACGTGTGTTCATATTCTGACCTTTGTATCTCTTCCAAAAGAAGGGAAAGCAACAACAAAAAAATCCCACAAAGAAATACTTTTACTCAGCAATAAGCAGGGTTCATCTCACTTTTGAAGAGTCAGTTATAACAACGCCAGCGTAAGCCAGAGCAATTATGTTTCTCTCCTGGATTTTTACAAGGAAGACTGTGCTTCCATAGAGACTGACCTGTCAATTTTAAATTAGCTTTGGCACCAACCATTTAAACACCGGAAACAAGCACAAGTCATTTCATTTTGCACATGAAACAACCCTTGCTAGACATGAGCGATTAATAAGGGCTCCTGCGCTTTCTGTTGCTACTAAGCGGTGTCAGTAAGAGCCACCTCATTTCAAGAAAGCAGCTTCTTGCCACATGTGCTTATGGCATCAGGTCATAACGTACTCATTTCTACCGCACTCCTGAATAACAAATCATAACTAACAACAACCCCACGGCCAGCAGGTTGCAGGGCCTCTAGCACCAGGTGCCTGGACAGCTCCATCCATCCCCGCAGCCACCCTGAGTCACCTCCCCAAAAAGCCACTCCAAGCCACTCAGACCTACTTGCTCTGTGTTATTAGGCAGAAGCTCTTATGGTTCCTTTACCTGTAGGATAACAAAAATGACCTCTCTTTCTGCAGCTCATCCGCATGCTTTGATTTTGTCAACAATTCAGATCCCATGCTGGCAGAGTTATCCAGACTTGGAAGTATTTTTCCACAGTAGGAAAGTATGTGCCCAAAAGCACTCAGTGAGGCATGTGCTGACACCACGACCACTTCAGGGAGCTGGATGCAGGAGAACTCCTCCTGAAAGGCATGTACCTGCATCTCACTTCGGCTTAATCCCACAGTGTCTTCTGTCACCCTGTGTAACAGGTATAAAAACAGCACCGTGCTTGAGCTCTAAATCTCACCCTGTCTCCTTGCGACGGACAAGCGTGATAGCACACATTTCTGTGATTTATCTTCCATTACCATCGAGCAAAATTGCAAACAAACCTTTACTTCAAAGTAGGGGAAATGGATGTTACCCACTGCTGGCCTACTCTTTAACTCTGGAGCTTGAGCCATCTTCTTAATTTTGCATGTTGCAAGAAGCAAAGAAACTCACAACAAAACACTTAATATAATTATAACAGCAACAAAAGGTTAAAGAAAAAAAAAGAACAAAAAGGTAAAAAGCAAATGCAGAAAACCTGTCTGTCTTTTATTGCCATTTTTCCTATCTATTGCACAAGAAGGATCCTTTAGCAAAAGAGATAGCTGAGATCAAAGAAGTAGGTTGCATCTCACTGCTTTACACTTATGTGCCATATAATCCCCTAGGAAAATCCTCTCTTCGGTGGGAATGGATCAAAAGCATCCAATTCTGGCTGCAGAATGAAAGTCAGGCCTTTTTAGCAACATTTACAGAAGAGCACATTAAAGAGCTTCCCTCTGGAGGCTCTGCCACATTCCCGCAACTCCCCAAAATGCAGTCAGAGAAGGGGATAAATCACTATGGGCTTGCACGGAAACCATTTTTCTCTCAGAGGCTCAGACTGAGACAGAATCACAGAATCACAGCATGGCAGAGGTTGGAAGGGACCTCCGGAGACCATCTAGTCCCACAGTCCCCGCTCAAGCAGGGACACCCAAAACACCTTGCCCAGCACCTCGTCCAAGCGCCTTTTGAGTATCTCAAAGGAAGGAGATGCCACAACCTCTCTGGGCACCTTGTGCCAGTGCTCTGCATCCGCACAGCAAAGAAGTTTTTCCTCATATTCACATGGAGCTGCCTGTGTTTCCGTTTGTGCCCATTGCCTCTTATCGCTGGGCACCACTGAAGAGCCTCCCTCTCTACACCCTCCCTTTGGATACCTACATTGATAAAATCCCCCTCCAGTCCTCCCAAGGCTGGAGAGGCCCAGCTTTCTATCTTTCCTCACACAAGAGCTGCTCTAGTCCTTTAACCATCTTAGCAGACCTTTGCTGGGTCACTGTAGTAGCTCCATGTCTCTCTGCTACTGGAGAGCCCAGCGCTGGACACAGGGCTCCAGAGGCGGCCTCGCCAGGGCTGAGCAGAGGGGCAGGATCACTTCCCTCAGCCTGCTGGCAACCCTCTGCCTAGTGCAACCCGGGACACCTTGGCTTTCTTGGCTACAAGCAAACACGGCTGGCTCACGGTCAGCTTGTTGTCCACCAGCACCTCCAGGTCTTTCTTTTCACCCCGTCAGCCCCAGCCTGTACTGGTGCAGGGGGTTCTTCGTCTCCAGAGAAAGGACCCCGCACTTCCCTTTTCTGGGCTTGATGAGGTTCCTCTCTGCCTATCTCCCCAGCCTGTTGGGTCCCTCTAAACAGCAGCACAGCCCCCTGGGCTATCAGCCATTCCTCCCAGTTCTGTATCACCAGCAAACTTGCAGCGCGTGCCCTCCGTCCCTTCATCCAGGTCACTGAGGAAGATGCTCAACAAGACAGACTCAGTATTGACCCCTGGAGGACACAACTAGCTAGAGGCCTCCATCTAGACTAGCACTACAGACCGCAACTCAAAGTCAAGGTAGACAATGGCCACTGCTCTCCCCTCATCTATCCAGCCTGTCATTCCATCACAGAAAGCTAAAACCTACCCAAGCTGGAAAGCACCTTCATTTCTTCAAGTGTATTGCCCGAACGGTCTGTTTGTGAACAGAGTTTATCACACTTTTATACCATTTTATTTTAGTTCACTAAACCAGCACTTCCTCTTCTGTGCAAGGGAAAAAAAAAAAGTTCAAGAATCTCCTTATACATCCTAATGTCTGCATCTGTGTTGAATGCAATGATTTGACGAATGGAGTCACAGAGAACATGGAATTGCTAGTTTTCCATTTTTAATGTTGTGAGGCCATAATTTGAAATAATTGCACGCTGATCACATTCACATGCAAATATCTGCCAGACAGAGAGCCAGCAAGGGCCCGCTTAAAACTGGAGCTCCATTTTGTAAGTATTCCCAAGAAAGCAAAACCAGAAAAACAAGGCAGTTCTTTTTGCAAGATGGATAATGGAAATGAGTCTAAATCTGCTACTCCCACCTCAACTGCCATAGCAGCTATATTCCAGGAGAAGGACAAAATCTACAGATTAGTAAGAGAGACATGCAAATACTGCAGATATTTTTCCCCAATATATGAAATGCACACCATATAAGAACAAATAACCATCTAACTACTTCACAAACAATATTTTATACATGCATTAGCCATTAAATAATATTTCCCGTAGGCTGAGGCAACAGGAAGGAAGGAAGACTGTTAATTCTACATTTAAATCACTTCAAAAATGCTTAAATAATGTAGTGGTGAAGGCTGCATCAGTTTGTTTCTTATGATGATGAGTACCTATTAAAAACCAATAAAGACAGATAAACCAGCAGCTAAAATATGGCTTTTAGAGAAAAGTATCTGAACATTACTCAGAGGTATTGAACTAAATGGCTCGAAAGAGAAGACTATGCATTAAAAAAATGAAAAAAAAAGAAAAGAAAAAATGAAAAAAAAACAAAAACAAAAGCAAAAACCAATTCCAGAGCTAAAGACAAAACACCTCTGGATCTGTTACTAAAGAGACATAAGAAGAAGCAGATCTGTACAGGTACCTGGATTCTAACTCCACAATTTCAAAAAAAATGAGACATAACTGGAAAAAAATCCCTCTAATGTTTAATAATATCTCCTACTGATTATCTATTATCTATTATTATTGATATTTTAATAATATCTATTATTAGATACTATTTTTCATAGCCTACCCCATGACAAAAAACAGTTGTATTAAGACTGTCATTTGCCAGAAAATGTCAGGTCCAAAGCCTCCCAAAAATTTTAAGATATGTCTATACATAGAGGATGAGTATCACCAATGTTAATTTGGAAGAGAACAAGAAATCTCCAGCCAGTCTTAGCTCTCCATTAAACAAAGTTTCCATCACTGACACTCTTAGTCATTGGTAACCCAGACATAGTGCTTAAACATATTTACTGGTTTGTAGAAATTCATATGCAAAACCTTAAAAAGCAATACTTAAATTCCTGATCAATATCCATTTCAAGAAACTGTGACAGGCAGTAGGGTTTTTTGTTGTTGTTCTTTAATAAAAAAGCCCTTGCTGGTATAACTACAGAATTAAGCATCAATGAAAAAAAGCATCCCATCTGCAGAGAGCATCTCAGAGGAAAAAGAGCCAGTGATGAAAGTAACAGGAAAGGAGCTAGAACAGGACGACCAGTGCAGTGCCAGCATGTGCTGATCCGTGGCGTCAGAGGAGAAGGGGCCGTGACACCGCTCGAACGCACGAGAGCGCAAGTTCAGGTTCAGCCATGTACTGCAGCAGTCACAAAGACTTGGAACTCAGTGAAATAGATTTCATGTTTCACACTAACATTTATAAAAATCTGCTTTCCAGCCTGTGTACTCAGGCTAGTAAGCCTGAATGTTTATACCAGGTTCCAGCTTGCATCCATCCCATCAGTGACGATTCTGTACATCTTTTATTTATGGTCTATACTGAGGTTCTCAAGGAATGTTTTGTTTCCAGTATTGGGCAACAGTTTCTTTTCTTGCTGTCTGGTATGTATTAAAATAGACGTGTCATGGTAAAAAGTTATACTACGGAAAGACATAAGTGTTTATGAAAATACACTTTACATCTGTATCACAGCGATTCAGAAGGGGTTGATGCCATTAAGAGGACCTTTATAAAATCAGGATTGTGTCTAGGACAGCTCTGAGCAGGAAAGATCATGTTACTGCTTTTCTCTTCAGAATCTATTTCATACAGCAATTTTCTAGTCCCTCCATTAAGGAAGTCTTCATAATATTTACTAATTGGCCTTCTTAGCCCAGCTTTGCAAAAAAACATTTTAATCTAATAACTGGAACAGTATGTGCAGGAATACTAGCCCCATCATCAGCTTTTACGTCTATAAGCTCTTAGCTTCAAATGCTAACTCTGATGATTTACTCTAAATATTAATATCATTAAGCAAAACAATTTAAGAGGAAATACAGACGTGAAAAACACTACGTTGTTACAGTATGGAACTTCATCTTCCATCAGTGAGAGCATCATAGTACAATAAGGTCATACTGACTAAATTCAATTTTCAACTTTTGCCTTGTTTCTTTCTGTATTGTTTCCTCATTTTATCCGTGGTCTGCATATTATTTTTCTCAGCTGCAGTGCTAATGAGATGTCTTATATAGAAAAGGATGAGAAATTGTCTTATGGCTGTGGCTCAGTTCTCTTTATGGACACTTTGTGTCTACAACTCACACTCTTTACACACCTTTGCCATTTGACATCCTCCTTCACTGCAGATAACCCACTTGCTTGTATGATAGGATACCATTTAACATGCTGAATGGTGCACTGGGTATTTGATCAACATAATTTCGATGTAGTCCCACAGCCATATGTCTTCTGTTACTTGCAATATGGATTGAAAGCTGGATTCGTGTATTACTCTACCGAGTGACTTCAAGCAGAAATTCTGTGTGAGTACTTGTGCTATCTTTTATCATCATATGCAAAAAAAGTTTGGAATACAGCTCTTAGAATTTTTAAATAAAAAATGGAATTGACCAACATGAAGCCTTTCTTCAAAGAAAAGTGTAATAACACCTGACAAATAGGAAAATAAAAAATAGATTATCAGAGGAGACTTAAAGACATAAACTGTTCAACAAATTGTTGAACAATAAATGAAAGACATAAAAGTTCAACAAATTGTTTAGTACTATGACTGAAAACTCACCTACAGAAAAAAATCTATTTCATAATGCAAAAAAAAAAAAAAAGTTTGTAATTGCTTGCCATGATCAAAATTCCCAACAATAATTTCCAGCTCAGTTCCAGAAGCAAACACGTTATGACCCTTAAACCGCAAGTGGAGGGGTTAGCCGGGAAGGCTTCCCTGAAAGGGCACAGGGTGTCGGTACGAAACTTTTACACCAAGGTAACAAGAACTGTGTCATCATCAAACGTCTCAAACTGAAAAACAAAAGTTAAGCATCTGCTTTAGAAATTATCGATACCATATCCACATTTATTCTCTATGGAAATGCTATCTGCTACACTTATTTCTTTAAACATATTTATCTGGCATGAAGCAACTCATACATGTTTAGAGTGTACAATTTGAAAATGTTCAGATGATATTAATAAGTTTCTATGACCAACATATCTACTGTTTACACTAAGATCACCCTTTTTTCTCCTTCCAATTCATGGATGTCAAGACTTATTCTAGCAGCAGAGAATGATGAGCCATTTCGAATGTCTTTTTTCCCCTCAAAGCTTTCCCTCTCCTTTTTAAAGTCACTCACCATTTCAAAACATAAGGTTTTTCCCCAAATTATATTAATTTGAAGCTCGAAAGAAGAGCTTAACCATAGAGCAGGCATAGCTTTTCTACAGCATGATTTTAAGGCAGCTTCATTACAATAAAAATTGGTGAAATATATTGGTGAATATATTATTGGTGAATAATAATTTGTGAAACACCCCTTTCATTTGTTCTTAATAATCAAAATCACAAAGTGTTATACTGCATTTTGTATTTCAATCAACACCAAAAACATTTTAATTATATATGAAGATTGCAGCTTTAGCCACATGCTTATTCACTTATGACCACTACTGTTCTTTTTTTGAAACAGAAAATGGCTGCAAACAACCTTCCCGACAAACTGAGTTGGCGCTTTTTGCAGAAAATACTTGTTCATTAAAATTCAAATGCTGCAAGTTTCCAGATATGGCAATACAACAAATGAGCATGCCAAAATATTAAAACGGTCTCTCAGCATCAAATGACCAAGTCTACATTCATATGAAGCACTGGCCACTAATTTTATCTTAGGGTTGCATTTACGCTTTTTGGAAATACATATATAAGACAACCATAATTTCAGTGGAAAATTCAGGACACGAGTTTGGGGTGTTAAGGAGAGCAGGGCTATAGCTAGATACAGACAATAAGAGCAGAGGTTTTCATGCCCTCTCGTGCATGTTCTCCTTTATCTCTTCCTCATTTTGGTCCTGCCCCTGCTTCCTCATCTTGCCTTCACCTTTGCACAACATCCATCCCTTTGTCGCCTGTCCTCTGCCCTGCCTTCCACCTTGCGGTTTCACCAGTGTCCTAACAAAAGATGTTTTGCAATCCAGAGGTCGTCTCTGATACTGGAAAAATAGAAGCAGGGACAACAGTCTGAACCTTGATTAATCTGTACCTTGTGACCTAGATGTGTCATTTCCAAACCATATGCTCCAGATTTACAGGATCAGCTAGGGCCAATGAGTCTCCAGAGATTTGACTATTTAAGGTGGGTTTCCCTCAAGCTGATGCTTTTTGCTTGACAGCAGTGGAGGACAAAAGGCAATACTTTTGCATAACAGCTTGGGGATAAAGCATAAGAAATGTATGTATTAAGCTAAGCTTAATTAATTGGCGGATACAGGAAGGAACAAGCCTGTGCAGGTTACAAACGCTAAGATATGATGTTGTCTTTCCTTATATCTTCAGGAGTACATTCTGAAAACAGGCATCCAAGTGTATGTGTTTATTTATTATATTTTAAAAGTGTCTGTCATTCATGTAAATGTATAACCAGCAGTAAACACAGGGAACTAGAAGCGTAAGGTTCCCTTGGGAAACTGGACCAAAGTCAGTAACTGACACAAAAAAAAACACCTAAAACATTCTTGAGGAAGTAAGTTTTTCCTTATGAAAGTTATGATATGTCCAAAGAATGGAGTGGTGGGGTTTAACTGTTAGTACTGACACTGTTTATAACTTATGGCTCATAATCATTTCATGCCATTGTATCCTTATATCTCTGCATACTTCCCAAATGTGTACGGCTCTCTTTCTTTGAGCTGAGCAGTTAGCGAAAGACGGGTTCAGGTTGCTTCCTTCAGAGAATGAGACTGGAGATAAATTCAGATGGTTACTACTTCTTTTCTGATCCTGTTTCTTTAGAATTTTTTCCCGCTCCTCTCAAATGTTCACACACATCTTAACCAAACGACAGCAAGTGACAATTCCTTCCCTCATGCAGGTCTTTGCCTTGAGCAGGGACACAGCCCCTTTGGAGAAGAGGCTGCTATTATTTCAACTAAATTCTTAGCGCAGTCGTATCTTTAAAATCCCAGTGGTTATAGCAAGGCATGCTTTGCTCTCGTACTCACATACATGCACATATTGGAGATGAAACCATGCTCCTCATCCTCCTGTAAAAACAACTGAACATTTCCCAGTAGAAGATCTCACTTCCAGCGGGTTAGAACTTCATCAAACTAAGCTAAACACGTGGATGAGCATCTCCATGTCCACCTCTCCTCAGCTGGACTCATCTGCACCCGCAGACTTCCCTCCTCTAAGATACATCCTCACTACGGCTGCTCCAGCTTGGTCCCAGCTCCCTCTCTGCCTATAGCCATCCAAGTGATGAATTATCTCCCTTTTACATTTCAGCTGAGCGCAGAACTTATTAAAACTTCATTCCTAGAGGTTACTAAGCAAACATTACTAATGTTTTCAGCCGCTACCCCTCATAACCCAGCTTTGAATTTGCAGCTGTATGTTTTTAAGAAATTCCCATGTCTTTCTATATGGTCCCAATTTAACAATATCCTACTACAACCAACACAAACTCCTGCTCTTACTGTCCCCTTCTCTAATCTACCTGTTTTTGCCACACAGCAGATCTGGAGTAAGGTTATAAATTACCTGATGTTTTCTCGTTTTTTTTTTTTTGTTTTTTTTTTTAATTTCTGGAAGAAAATAGTAAGTAAGGCCAGCAGAACTGATGAAGCACTATTTATCATCACAAAGTTCACTTGAATATGGTTGTGTACAAAGTTTTGCCTGATCCTTGCCTTTCTAGAGTTTATCTATTACTGCAAAACGTGTATGAAGTGCATGGATAAAGCAATTCAGACTGAATAAAGCAACTAAAACTTTACTATTGATACTGCAAGCTATAACCCAAATGCTTTATTTGAGAAGTGATCTATTTTATTATTTGTACATAGACAGTGAGTATTGTATAACATGCATTTCAAACTCTCAATTAATTAGAGGAATTTTTCTAAATATCAGCTCAATCTTATGTATGCAAGTGTAACTAAGACCTTTCAATTTGAGTATTTCCTACCCGCATTAACAGGAGTTATTCCTGTTGACTGATTAAAAGCCACATACCTGTGTGGGGCAACTTAATATAAAAGATATCTCAAAATCATTTCCAAAGTGAGCAGTGTGTTCAGAAGGTGATAATCTAAATGCTCTGAACTTGAAGAACGTTTCTTTGGAGGTCACGTTAACACTGACAGGTGCCAATTCAGCAATACAACCCCAAAGTGCTTTCCGAGTCACTCAAGATAACGGTCTCGACTTTCACTGGATTTCTGCAACTGATGTAATGGACACAGAATAGGACCCAAACATAATTTAATTCCTGGCTCACGTATAACTCTTAATCCTGAGTACAGTAATTTTCTTAGCACAGTTTATGCACGAACTCATCATTTCTAAAATGGAAAAATGCTTCTGTGTCTTACAAAACACATTTCAAGGACAAAACTAATACGGACAGAGTGTTCAGCTGCAGTGTTTGTGGGTATTTAGAAACATGCAAGGAAAAGAAAAAAGGAGTTGGAGACAACTGCAATTACCACAAGCTCCTAACAACAAGGACCTGTTTGAATTTCCAAATTAGGAAATACTGCCAACATGACATTTCAAGAATTCTGTTTTAACAAAAAAAAAGGTACTACAGCCATGTCTGAGCTCCTTGCCAATTTTTCTTTTTTTAATTTTCTTTTGCTTATAAACTCTTGTAGTTTGTTCTCTTCTGCTGCATGAATGCAGTTCACCTACAGGACAGACTGCTTATACAGAAGCAGTCTGACTACTCAAAAGACAAAGGGGAAAAAAAATACGAAAAAAAAAAACCCACAAACCCAGATCGTTTCCCCCCCAACTTTCATTCAAGAAATGCTACCTATGGAAGCAGAAAGGAAAAGCATAATAGAAATATGCTCTTAAGCTGATATTTAAGCCCATTAAACAACGATTTAAGCACCAGGCTTTATCCCTGCAGTGAGTAACAAAAGGCTGAGTGGCTGCATTGTTAGGTTACTTTAACAGAACAGATACTCAAGGCAGATGTAAAATCCCAGCGTAAAACACACACTCCTGCAGTACACAAGCACACGGTTACCAATCAGTTACGATAACGTATCAGTTACTATAACGTACTCATTAAGATGCCTTCCGTGCGGTTTCAACAATATTTCCCTTTTGTTGCTTTTAGTTATTCCAGTTGAAACAAATCATGGGTCATAACACAATTCAACTTTCAAAATACACTGGCTCTCTCTATTTTGATCTCCGGGCCGGGCTCGCAGCCAGCACCGCGGCCGCGTTCGGAGCCACCGGGCGCGTTGAGACCCTCGCTACCCGCACGCCCCACGCGCCCGCTGCGCGCGGCGCACAACGGGAATGACGAGCGTATTCCTGCGTTAACACAAAGCGCCTGGAAAAGTTTCCCAGCTCTGAAACATCTAGCATGCAAAACGTTATTTTAGCAGCTACACGGATGTGCATCCGGCCAACCTCTGGCTTCATGTTCTGCTACCGAGAACCACTCCGGTCACGAGAGTGGGGGGATCGAGGGATGCTCCGGTTCCCAGGCGCTCCCAAGGAAAACCTCTCAGGATGAAGATGCTTCGACCTGCCCCACATGCCCGAGCCCGCAATAAACCCCGTAGAAGGGCTCGATGGGCATGCAGCGGCCTCCGCGCAGGCCCCGCGCTGCCAGCCCGGGCGCGGTGCCGCAGGTGCCGCCCGCCGCCCCCGCGGGCC
>VZSV01000101.1:1789917-1838288 GCA_013398735.1 Nothocercus julius
GCCGGCCCGGCGCGTGCCCATGGCGGCCGGGGCATCGCCTCCGGCCCACCTCCCTGCCGTCTGCATCTATGTGCACGTATGGCCACGAGTATGAACATGTATGTGCACATACGCATGTACACACATATATACGTATATGTATATACACTAATACAAACATGTATGTGCACATACGCATGTACACATATATATACGTATATGCATATGGACACGAATATAAACATATGTGCACATACGCATGTACACATATATGTAAGCACATATATACATATATGTGTATAGACACGAATATATACGTATGTGTATATACACATATACACACATGTATACCCATATATGTATATAGGCACAAATATATGTATATAGACACAAATATATACCTATATGTGCACATGCACATATACACATATATACATATATGTATACAGACACAAATATATACATATATGTGCATCTAGGTACACATGAGTGCATGCATATATGTGTGTATATATATGTACATCTGTATACATATATAAAACTTAGGGTGATCTATATATACACAGTTTAAGTTAGGAAGTGCATCCGTTCAGCGTTCAGGATTATTCAAATTGCCTCGATGTATATGTCATCGGCGCTTGAGGTAAGATGAGCAGTCAAACTTTGAGTCCGTAATAACGAGGAGACGCCAAAAGATCTTGCTTGAAGAAAGCAACGCGGCAGCGAGATAATGATCCCTACCAGTCCAGTTCATGCAACACAGCATCTCAACCCCCTCCTAAACCGAATTAGTGTCCAAATGTACATTTGCTTCCATTGCTCCTCATGGAAGCAACTTCACATGGAGTTTGTTTGGCAAGCTGGATCTTCAGACTTTTCTAGACCTGGCAAATCAGTGAGCGGAGTGACCCGTTCATGCCTGGTGGCCTTGCTGCCCTGCCCTGGGCACGAGACACCTGTAGCCGTGGAGGTCTGGAGGACCTTGGAGCGGCTTCTTGCCGCTTGCTGCCGGCCCTGGCTGCCCTTACCAAGCACCGCAGGGTGCCCGGTGCCCCCTCTGCTTCTGAGGACACGAGGCAAGCGCAGCAGGAGCTCTGACCCCCTCTATATATCCTCTGTCACTAGGAACAGCAGCACAGGGTCCTTCATCATCTGACCAAGGATTTCCCTAGCCTGCTGGGGCCCCCCATCCTCCCAGTCATGGTTGAAATGAAAGAGAGAAGTGAAAGAGGAAGGCCTCCTGCAAGGACATCCTCAAGAGCACGTCTGTGCTACGCGTCAGGGACCCAAATACAGCAGGCCCTGAGAAGCAGGAGCTAAACCCCGGTGAATCGGTTCATGAGACTGGGGACAAGATGATGCAGCTGCCAGGATGTGGGAAGTACCGTTCTGAGACCAGCCAAAGGGAAAGAGGGAGAGGTGGTGATCTTCAGCAAAGTCTTTCTAGAATCTGGCTTGGCTCCAGATTTTTAATATCACTTATCCTTCTTCATGTATTCTTAGCTTTATTCTAGCAGCCTGTGAAAACCCATAGGAACCTGTGACCCCAAGTCAAAATATTGTTTTCTCTTCCCAGTCAATCAGCAGTATCAAGACTTTGGCATTTGCAGCAAAGCCCAGCGATGAGGATTTTTTGGATACTGTGCTACACTTGCTGCAGGGGGGGCTTGTCTTCCCCACGCTATTTGTTCTTGTCCCACACAAGCTCCAAGCACGGCGTCTGAAAGTCATCAAAGTAGTCCCTGTGGTAAATCTTACTCATTCTTGTGACAATGCGCAAATCATAGAGTAGTTCCCACCTGCTTCAGACAATGTATTGGTTGCACAGAGGTGATTAAGAGCTGGGTGCCCTGAATCTATTCTTATCTTCCTTGTCAGCCTGAGATCAGTACTAATCTGCAGAGGAATCAGATACCGGATAACAGTGGCATGCAATATAGATACAAAAAGGGTTATTCCAGGAGTCTGGTTGCACATGGGCCCATATTGGTCACCATTCTGGATGTGTCTCTCAGAATAGAGACCATGTCTACCTAGGGAATTGATGCAGAACTGATACTGCTGTCACTCCCTGGACCAGGCAATTTTGTTTAGATACATCTATTGGAACAAAGCATTTTTTCTCACTGCTAGTTTAAGTCTTGCTCTTGAAAGATTTCTGAAACTCCTGCTGGGCGTGTTGCTTGGGCAGAAGGTTGTAGCTAGCCTTCTTCCAAAACCTTTGCTCCAGAATAGATTTTTTTTTCTTGAAAAATCTCTTTCGCTATGTATCAGTGTTCTTCTTGGAGGACACTTGATAATTCAATGGCTGGTGTGCGAGCTTGAAACAACCACAGTTTGTGAGAATATTCACATACTTACTGATTTCTGGTCTCCTAAAACACCTTTAAATGACATATTTATTAATTTTTTTTCCCTCTCAATTTACAAGTCAGCTAACACTGGCTTACTAGTCAAGTCTAGCTCACTGATTTTTTATATTAAAATTTTTTAGTTCCACCAAAAATTATTCTACCACAGATTCAGCAACAAGAAGATACGCAGCTACACACAGGCTTAGTCCTCTTTTTCTATTGTTCTGATTAAAGTGATGATATGTCACTATTACTATTTTACTGATGACATTACCAAAACCAAATCTATTTATCACAGAAATGTTCAGTTCTATCAACAACAAATGAAACTAGTGTCTATAAGTCATCAGTCAAATTTAAACATATCCCTCACAACTCCTCCTTTGTTTCTTTCTGCTCTTCTCCATCTAACACCCTTTGCTCAGCCTGTTCTTATTGTTCTGTGGACTCAAAGCGCTTGCTCTTCTCCTGCCTGTCTGTAAATCTAGAATAGTGAAGACCAAGTAGCCATTTACATACTGAAGAAAAATTCTTATTTATGTCAGCAGGAGTCTTCCCAGAGCAAGCACCAGGGCCAAATTCGAAAGTTGGGGTGGGAGGAATCCACCTCAGAAAATGAATTTGTGCTTAAGTTTTGTAAAAGAAATAGCCCCTGGCATCTGTAGTACCAATTCACAGTCAGTTTAACCTGACTGAGGTTTTTTCCCCACCGAAACGGCAGCACTCCCAGCCCCTGAGCTGGGGTCCCCAGGAAGCGTGGGCTTCGTGACAGATAGCGAACTGTTGTTATTCAGTAGATAAACACCTATTGATTTCTGTTGAAATCTATTGGCTTGTTGTCCTTTGTATTCAAAATGTACTGCATACTGTCTCTGAGAAAATCCGTCTCCTTTATGTTCCTCAGCGTGGCCACTTGCAACCACCTGTAATTTCAGAAAATATGGCTAGAATTTTTAAAGTCAATGCAGAGTTTGTGGAATTTGCCATTAGAAGTAAACTTCCTTCTCATTTTAAAAGTAATGAGATCAGATGGCAGCATAGAAGTAGGAGACATGCTGTATTACGGATTTTATTTTATGCCACGTCCTACTCCGTTTACAAAAGTGGCATTGTACATTGTCAGCACAACCTGTTAAATGGCTAACAGAGACATCTCTGAAAGTAGCTGGCCACAGGAAATCACCATCAAATGGAGATGTGCTCCGGAATCGGCAGCAGGCTGTTTCTATTCAACATCTTCTGCAATCATTTGGAAACAAATATTAACGTTGCTGACAGGATTTCCAGATGACACAAAATGCAGTTTGATCGGTGATATCAGTACGCTCAGGGAAGCACAAAGCAGTCTGGATAGCTTGTCCATTTAAATATTTTTTTTTTCTCAATGTAGGCTTAACACACTTTGGAACAAAGAATGCAAGATATTTCTGCAGAATGATGGAGTTTTATCTGCTTAGCGAAGCAGTGGCTCTCCAGAGATTTCGGGATCAAAATGGACAAGTGGCTCAACTTGGACTCTCGGTTTAATTCTGTAGAGAAAGGGGCTACAGAATTCTTGATAATAAGAGGGTGAGAGTAAGAATGGGGGATAAGTATAAATAAGTAAGAATGGGGAATTTTCCTTTTGTAAAGCATTAATGCAACCAGTACCAGAGTACGACATAGTTGTGGTGTTCACATTTTCAAAAGAATATTAAAAAGTCGTAGATGTGCAGAAAGAGACACAAGAATTCTTCATGAGCTAAAGAAAATGCCTCAAGGTGAAATGAGAGAGCTCAGTATTTTTATCAAAAGGAAGATGGAAATTTGACTTGAATATAAGGCATAAGTGCCTCTAAAGGGGGAGAACCACCAGCCGTTAGAGGTTTTTGAAAGTTGCTAAGAAACACAACAGGAACCAATGGTTGGGAATTGAAACATGGGCTTCCGACCCTCATCAGTGAGTCTTACATATCTAACAGTAAAAATTAAAAAGGTGGATTCAGAGACAGAGAAGAAGTCATAGGCAGATTCTCTGCCTCTTGACATCAGCTCAGTATTCCTGCTTGGAAAACAAGTTTTATCCAAAACATTGGTTTTAGTCTCAGTAGAAGAGGCTTATTTTGAATGATCTAAGTGATAAAGGATATCAGACTAGACAGTCTAGTGGTTACTTCTGGTTGCTTGAAGGCAACAAATTCACAGATCGTTCTTGATCATCAGAAACAGCTAAAGATCTTCTCTTGAAAAATCAAATGCTTTCCTGTCTCTAGAGGAACACTGAAAACCCTCAGTTATCCTGAAAATAACATCTGTATTTTTAAAAATTCACTATAACACACTTTTCCACTATTAGTGCAAATAAAAATGGTTCAATTATTGATATAAGATATATTAAATAGGAGCGGGCTGTACCAAACAGCAAATTATTGGTATCTCTGAGGTGAAATGAAACACACAAATCCTAGAACAGTAAGTTCTTAGATATCATGAATTATCAAGTAATAGTGAGAAAATCATGATAAAAATATGTTTCAAAAATCCCACAGTTGCCACTGCGAATGCTTGGATATTATTTAAACTCCAAATAGCTTGTAATGAATGGATGGTTTTGCTTTTCATTTTCCTCGAGGGAGCTGAGAAATCTCATGATTTATGAAAAAATTAACCTTCTCCCTGCAAATCTTCTCTTAGTAGTCCCAGGCTTAGTTTCAAAATCTTCAAATCTTCTGCTGTGCAGCAAGAACAGGGAGCAAAAGAGTAAAAAAATATCTGTTGAATGGAAAAAGAGCCTATAATCCATGCTCTGAGTTGCTCATTTGCTGCCAGCACTCTTCCAAACAAATCCATTACAGGAATTATTTTAGGTTTCTTGGGAGTTGACTTGCAGAAGGAGAGGCTGGGAGCGGCAGAGTCTGCCATTGTAACTAATATTTTCCCCTAGGGAAGAGACAACTTTTTCAGCTGATTTTTTTTTTTTTTTTTTCTGGGAAATTTAATTGCTGCTCATTATTTTCTTGAATAAAGTAGTAGGCATTCTTGGAGGAATGAGGCTTAAGTATCAGTTCAGTAGGACACGTAGAGCACAAAGAGAAATATTTTCCTGAATTTGAATCAGTGGGCTGCTAAAGTTCCTCTCATCCAAGGCAAACCGGCAAACATATGAGTGAGTGAAAATATTCTCCTGCTCTGAACCTGAACAAGGATGTGTTTCTTCTGCACTCGCTTTGAGTGTCTCTCCACACCTCCACCCAACTTGTGTCCCAGAGGGTAGACACACACCGAGTTGTACAACAGCAGCTTTTGTGCATTAGTTGGGGTCAAACAAGGGGAGATCAGGTATTGCCTTGCCTAGGGCGGAAGATGAGTGCCCCTGCTTGAAAAAGTTATTTTTGGTAGAAGAACCACAACTGAGTTCAAAACAGCAGAATTCAAAGGATAAATGTGGATGCTTCGGAGCTATGCACGGGAATGCCAAGTCTCCATTTGTCTCAGGACGACTTGTTTATAAGAACTTATAAATGTGAATTTGATTAAAAAATAATCTAGATGTAATGACCTTTTCGGGTTCTGGAATGGAAAGCCTGTCTTTCTCTCTCTCTCTCTCATATAAATATATGTGTGCGCATGTGTAAATAAACACACACAAGCATACATATATGCCTGTATATGACATACTATTTCTATTTTGGCAGAACTTAAAGACCCCCATGCTATTAATCACTCTACAAATGCGATGTAAGTATCTTAACTTTGTTGGCCTACAGTTAATTAAGACTAGCTATTTAATGCAGACTCAGAGACCATCAAAAAGGTATGGGATTATTTTTGATAAAACACAGAAATATTTACATTTTTAAAGTAAAATTCATAATTGCACCACCCTTTCCATACTCCAGCTTTATCCCCATGGGTTTAAACACTGCCAAACATGCATTCCCATGAGCTTTTTATCATTGCTTTCAGCAAGGCCTATTTTTATTCAAATCTATGGGAAATGCACACACTTTGTGCAGTTGCCAGAACGTGGTTTCCCAATGCCCCTTATTTATTTTCAAGTGCTTTTCTTTCGGATTTGACTTTTGCAACAGCACCTATGGGGAACTAAATCTCCAAGGACAGACACTGAAATAGAGATTTGGAGATGGGCACCATCAAGAGGCGTCTTCTATGACAGATCCTTCCGTGGAATTAATCATGACAACAGCGTTTTTCTATGAAAAACTAAAAACCCTCACCATGAAAATACATGAACTACTGTCCTTCCTGCTCAGCCTTCAAAGCAACCATTTTCAAAGATGTTCTGAGTCGTCAGTTGGCCCAAACAAATATGTATTAGACATCTACTGCAGAATGTCTCCTGCCTTCTGAAAGAAGAAAATCAGCACAGAGAAGGACCTCAAGGGCTTGCAGGCTTGGGACCTCTCCGCCCATCAGAGAGTTACAAATTTTGTCTCGGAACACCTCAAAGGACTGTGCTTGGCTTTGAGAATAAGACAAGCCTTTTTTTTTTTGAATGCATTTTTATACACTGTAATGAACAATTGGCTTCAGAGCTCAAATGCCTCTGGGCAGACAGGAGAGCTTCCAGATTCCTTATAGATCTAAGGATGCTTCTCAAAATTGTATCGCCTCCTTCTCCCGAGTGCGTATGTGTAAATGACACAAATCCCCCTTAGCAGGGTCCATGGACGGGCTACTCTGGAGTTAGGAACAACAGTAGAGACTTCAGAAGACAACCTGTCTGCCTTTTCCATAGGAAAGGAAGAGCAGTGACAGTGCCTCAGAACAGTCGCTTCCAAAGCCAGGAATCCCCCGTGGAGTGTCCCTGTGTCTCTGCCGGTCACCCATAGCGAGGTGCTTGTTTTCATGTTGTTATTCCAAAGGCGCTGAAGAAGGAATTGAACTTGGCACACTGTGAGAGCGCCTCAAATGCAGGCACAGGTGTGTGGGGCTCTTTGGGTGAGGAAATTCCACCTGACCAACCACATCTCTGGTAAGACTGATAATTCCTCCATATAACTCCTCAGCATTTTATCTTTCTCAGAAATGTCAAGGAAAGATTGAAAGGTTGTGAAAGATTGCTGGAAAGTCTGCAACAAAGGTGCTTCGCAGATTCCCTGAGCAGAAAAGGAGGGTGCAGGCAGTGCATGTCCTGTTTTACTAACTTCAGTCAGATGGTCCTGAGGGAGCTGGCAGCCAGGTCCTTATTATGGAAACAGATAACGAGGATGGAGAGGACAGAGAGATTCTCAGCGTATGATCAATGCCGTGCTGCTGCCTCAGCTGCATCCATTGAGATATTTGCCAGGCTGAGATCTTTTTCTGAATCCGGAAAGTGCTAACCTAGTTTCACGGTCCTCCCCCGGGAGTAGCCTTTGCAGGCAAGAAGATGCGTGCAGGAATCCTGCTGCGGCTCTGGCTGTGGGCGTGAGGGAAGGAGCATGGCCTGGGTCTGCACCGTTGCTCTCTTATCGTGGGGCTGCCACTGATCGGGGCAGCCCCAGAAGGGACACAGCTCGTTGTGACCCGCCAGCCTTTCGTGCCCTTCCTTCCTGCTCCTTCAACTCGGATGCAGAGAGAAGGGAATCCCAGAGCAGGCGAGGAGGAAGGGCTGATTTCTGCAGGGCTTCTCCCACCTGCATCGCTGGGGGCTCCCGCTACGTGGTGTGGGCAGCGCTGCTGCGCACCGGCCCACGGGGAGGGAAGAGCGGAGGGAGGGACGGCGCGGGAGGCTGGAGCAGGGCGGACACACAGGGCCCGTCCCGGAGAACTGCAGCTGGTTGCCAGGTTGCTAAGGAAATTTGGGTTTCTTAGCAACTGAGATTCAGCGTTTGCTCACCAAAGGCAGAGCAAGGAAGCCGGGGCAGAGGGGATGCTCCCCGCGGAGGCCGAGGAGCGAGGGGAGGGCGGAACAGGCCGCTCTCCTGGTGCGAGGGGAAGGTTTGGCAGGGGGTGGCCGCGCTCCTTCCTGCCATGGAAAGCCCTCTGAAACCATGCAAGGCCCCAGCGACCCTGTCTTTACTGCTGCTTGCTAAAACTGATTTGCATTCACAGAAAACAGCAGGGTTGATTATGGCTGCACTTTACAAGCAGCAAAAGTCTTTCATACTCTTTCACAGTCTTTCAACACATCGTGTACTGAACTCCTTCGGTTCTCACTGAACCTGTGCTTGAAAAGTTGCTTGAAAGCTTTTGTCCACTGTAGAAGATGCTGGGATCAGGTTCTGCAGGATAGGATTCACAGCATTTTCTCCTATGAAATGGCAATTTAATTAGAAGGGAACGTGGGAGAAGAGCAATGTTTCATAGTCCTTAAACTAGAAAGGAAAACCAAAATTTCAGAAGAGCTGAAGCTGGAAGGGAACCCACTATGTCTCTGGGCAAACTCTCCCTGGGTTTGAGCACCCTCTCAGTAAAACTGCCTTTTCTTATATTTAAGTGGAATTTCCTTTATTGCAATTTGTGCTCCCGTTGCTTCTTGTCCTGGCACTGCTGGTGATCAGCCAGACTAAGAAGAGTCTGTCTCCATTTCAAGGCTGAGCAGTCCCAGTTCTCTCCACCTCTCCTTGTATGACAGATACTGCAGTCCCTTAATCATCTTTGTGGCCCTTCGCTTGTTCCTGTAAGTCCAGGTCTGTCTTGTTCTGGGGAGCCCAGCACTGGACCCAGCACTGCAGATGTGGCCTCCAGATGTGGCCTCACCATTGCCGAGCAGAGGGGCAAGGTCCCCTCCCGCAACCTGCTGGCAACGCTCCCCCTGATGCAGCCCAGGAAGCTGTTGGCCTTCTTTGCCTTGAGGACACATCGCTGGCGCATGGTCAGCTTGCTGCCCGCCAGGACGCCCAGGTCCTTCTCTGCAGAGCTGCTCTCCAGCAGCTCTCCCCCAGCCTCTGCTGGCGCAGGGGGTTATTCCTCCCCACATGCAGGACTTCGCACTTCCACGCATTGAACCCCATGAGGTTCCTCTCTGCCCATCTCGGCAGCCTGTCGAGGTCCCTCTGAACGGCAGCACAACCCTCTGCTGCATGGGCCGCTCCTCCCCGTGTCGTAGCATGTGCGGACTCGCTGTGGGAGCCCTCTGTCCCATTGCCCATGTTGTTAGTCAAGAGGCTAAAGAGTATTGACCCCAGCACTGACCTATGGGGACACCACTGGCCTTTTTATTTTTATTTTTGAGCTGAATAAAAATAGTTACATTCTAAAAAAAGGTGTTGCCCCTTTGGAGGGTGAAAGGTGCTGGTCCTGGAAGCTAACTCAAACAGAAAGGCAATGGGACTTGAGTGAGGAGGGATTACTCACCCAGCAGAAATTACAGAATGAGGCCAAATTTCTCTACTAAAATGGAAGTAACTCGAACATGGAAAAGATTATTCACTTTCTCATAAAACAGGACAAGCAGTAGTGTAAATAATATGTGATATTTGAAAAGATATGACCACAGCCGAAACACACAGGGAATCTCAGTTTTGAAAACAGATGAGAATTTCCTACTAAGTGGTTAGATCACAGTGTTCTCTTAGTATCTGGAAGGTTTCTTTAGAGTTCCTCTACTTAATATAGAGGAGCTGCAGTAGTTTCAGGATAGTTTGGAAGCCAAGCACTATTAACAATGCCTTAGGCGATACAGAAAATTTTGAAAACTATGTCTTAACATAAATAAAAATCACTACATTTTTCAATTTCCTTCATTCTATGGCCTTAAAAAGAGCATCCTTGGCACAGTGAGATGATCTTATCATTTGAAAAAACATGCAGTATGGCAGAAATATCTTTAACTCTACCATAAAGAAGGGTCCTGACACAGTGAGACAGAAAACCCGTTTTTATTCCAAGTATTGCAGATCACACATACGAAACTTGCAGAGAATGAACACATCATGGCACCACATCAGGGCACCACGATACTGATTATCGGACTCTTGAGATAAGGTTAAGCGCCTAAGAGGTGTTTTCCAGACAGAGTGCTCAGTTAAGAACCAGGGTAGGTGTCAAGGAGATTTTAAAGCTGAATATTACTCGCAGCTCAACAGTTATTAACAAATGTTGAAATAGGACACAGAACACTCTCAATATTCCAAGAAAAGCAAAAAATAATAACAAAAAAATCTCCCCCAAACTATGCAGCTTATCTGAACAGCACCTCTTCCAACTCAGAGCAGCTCTGGGTGATAGACACCTTAAGGTTTCAAGAAGAGGTAGCACCCACTTCTGTGGTTCAAGGACAGCAGAGATGATGCGACTGTGTCCTGCACGTGGGCCCTTTGACAAGGACCAGTCTGAATAGCCACTAGCAGCAAAAGATATTTACTGCAGAGAAGGACCCACAATTCTGAACTCTGATTTCAATTAAGGCAATTAAAACTATCAGTTCTTAACCTGTGAAAGGGCAGCTGACCTTTCAAAGCGCTGGCTCTTGGGAGCTCTTTGGAGCTCTTTGCTCCTTTTGTGATATTTCTGATTATCTTTCCGAGAGATAAGGAACCCATGAATAATTACTTCCTAATTTGCTTCTTACCAGTTAATGTGGCAAATGCTCCCTAACTGTAGCATAGAAATGAAAAAAAAAATCTCTGGATGCAGAACTCTTTGATAGGAAAATCTTGGTGGGTCGTGGAGAAGTTTACAGGCAATGCACAATTCTTTTCGTTGTTCCAGTACAACTGATTCCCCTTCTCAACCTTTTCATTTTGAAAAATGCTCATTTGAACATATTCAGGGTAGTCCCTTATATGGGAAACTATTTTTTGACGGTCCCCTTGTCATGTGCATATAGGCCTGCTCTATGTCAGTGCTGCCTTCCTTCCTTAGTTCTGATACTTTCTAAACTTATTTGCTGTATTTGGAATTTCAAAGCAATTTCCTTTCCAAATCTGAGTTTTTTCTTGGTCTTGGTAACTGGATTTGTGTGTACGGACCCTTGCGTTTGATAGAGGAAAAGATCAGGGGTTGATTTTTGAGTCCGTTTAAAGTCTGTTCTTTGGCCTTGCTGATGACTAAATTACTAGTCATCTGGACTAGTCTAACTCAGCTTAGTAGGATATAATCCATGAGAAGACATTCATGAAAAAGTGCTTTCATTTAACATGATTAGCTCCTGAGAAAAAATTGAACCAGGATATTGCATTAAGTAGGTATTCCACAATTTATTATTTATCAGCCATCCTCTTTTTTGTAGGCTAAGCCAATTCCTTTTCAAATGCTCCTTCTCTGACCCACTCTGACAGCTGTGACAATCTGTTTGTCGCACAGTTTAATACACATCAATCTATATTTAAAAAATAGCTGGGGGTGGAGCATCTCTTCTGTGGGCTTAGATCCTTAAAACACAGTGTGAAGATTCACTGGGTTACTCTCTTTTTTTTTAACACTGCTTTAAGGCATTGCTTTTTAGCTTTGCATTTCAATGAGTTCCCATATGAGAGTGACTCTTACATGGAGGAAAAAAAAAAAAAAAAAGCCACTGACTGAAATTTCCTCGTTTGCTCTCTGTTGGGTATCATGTCAGGGGGAGACTACACCAGGCTGCGGCAGGCGGTGGCATGTTCTGCGTTCTGGGGCGAATTGTTCTGGCTTGGTACCGTATGCCTAATGATGTCACATGTCATCTTGGGAAGGGCAAATCCCTCTCCTTGTTTGGCAGCTCCTGCTGGCATGCTAGAGAGGCCTATATTTAGTGCTGGTCCTGTTTAGCCAACAAGCTGGGAAAATTGTCATTTTGATGCAACTAAAGATGTGCTGAAGCTGTTTCCCAGAGCTGGGGAAGACACGGTTGAAGTCAGCTTCCACGGCCCCGCTCTGAATCTCGTGTTGCCATTTTCTCCTCATACTGTGCATCCCACTCCCAAGTACAGGCCTGGCTTACTACAGACCTGCGGAGCTGCAGCTAGAACTAGAGTTCATTTACTCTGTGATTTTGCACTGATTCCTACAAATCTAACTGCAGCTGGATACAGCTGAATACCCCCAAATTCGTTCTCCTTCTGTTAAGACCTGGCTGCAGCTTCTTCCTCCCTTGCTGCTCCAGCTAGACTTGAGTCTCTAGGTGCTTAAAACAACCAGTCTTTGCCTGACATTGGTGGTCTACAATGGGCATATATCCTACTTACTGTTCAAAAAGCAGCCGAGTTGGAAGGCCAGATGAACCTAAGTGCTCGTTGCGTGGGAGTTTCACTCCCCACTGTTCTTCTCCCCTCTTCACAGTGGCATCAGTGGCAACAAAGTGGAGCAATAACACGAAATTTTCTTATTTCCACTCAGAACTGGCCACAGAGACAAACGTTGTTCAGGGGAAGCATCCAAGGTTCCTTCTCCCAGAGGCCATTCCTATGGGAATGATCATCATACTGAGATGAATAAATTCATACTGTTGTGAATGACTGTTCTAGTCTTCAATATGTGTGGTTTATATTTAAGTTACATTTTCAACTAGAGATTTACTCTTTGTTTGGGCTTTGCTGATATGGCAACATTAACAAGTAAGAAAAAAAACCCTCTTGACAAAAAAAAAACAAATTTCAATGTAAACATGATTTATTGTCTTTGTTTGGTCTGTGTTTGTCTTTTATATGAAGAAATGGAGACCCATATGGGTAGAGCTAAACTAAACAAGATTTCTATTAACAAAACTTTTCAAACACACTCTGCTCAAAGCAACTCTGTTCAAGTCACAGGATAAAAAAGATTAAGGAATACTCTAGTTTCCTCTTCCTTGGCAAAAATTCCAATGTACACATCCGACCGCTTGTTTGTGTCTTGCAACACATTCTCATAAGAAAAGGAATTTTGGAGGTATTCTTAAAAAATTGTGAAGACGTATCATAATCCTTCACATTGGAGTTTAAATCTTATCCTTCATCTCAAGCCAGCAGTGCTTTTTGTCCTTGCAGATACGGCCAAATTATCAACAATTAACTGTGCTTGGGTTGGTTGTAATGGAGTTTTCTCGTCTATCTTCTGTGTTCTAAGGGGGAGGTTCCAGGGACGTGTTGCTGTTGCGCGTTAATGTGTTCTCTTCATTTGCTCCTGCAGTACTGCTGGCAGCGTGCTGCACTAAGAGCAGGTCTCATATGTCCCTTCGTGCATAAAAATAACGTTGTTCTGCTGATTTAATTGCCGTGAGGACAGATCATCTTCTTAGGCTTCTCATCATAATAACAGTGACATTTCTTGCAGAAGTTTTAAGTGATCTGGCACTTTTTTGTTATGGTATCTATCTCTCTTCTAGTGAACAAATGTTGATTAGTAACTCTTGGCATTTGAAATGACTCACAGCTTTTGCTTATTTTTGGCAGTTTAGTAAACTGAGGAAAGGTCCTGACCATCTTCATTTGCTTTGATTAGCAGCTGATTGACTGTTTTTGTATCTTTCTCAGCTTTCTATCCATTGGCCAAAAATAATATGAAGAGCTAGTTGTGTGTGTGTGAAACATCCTTCCTTCACAAATCTGTTTAATCCCTCAGATGCTTGTTGCGATCTATTACTTGAATGAGTTCACTGCAAATCCCGTACGTAGCAAATACTGCCACGTTGGGATTCATGGGTAGGAACATTCTCCAAGTCATAAAACATCCCTAGCCCACACGGCTGGAAAGAAGATACTTGCTTACGTCTTCCAAAGGAGCTTTCTTCCCATGAATGAAGTAGCTTAATGAGAACTGCAATCGAGAAGCCAGTTGTTGGAGAGTAGCTGCTCAAGGATAAACTAACGCATGCTGCTACTCTTAAAGGAATAGTTCTGCTGTTTTCCTTGTGGATTACACATACTTTGAGGAAGGGCTAAGGAAAAGAACAACTTGCTTTTATTTGAACAAATCCCTCAAGAAATGGGGTAGATCCGGAGCGTGTGCACAGGAGTGGATTGTTGCACTGCACCCTTAGCTTGTTGCACTGCACCCTTAGCACTTCTACCGCGGCTCCTGCGCTCGCCCGTTCGGGGCCAGACACCTCCTTCGGTTGGTATAACTCTTTGGATAGCATAAATTTTAGGTAAAAGCACACAAGCAGCCAATTAGCTAGAAACTTCTTGCTCCCAACAACTTTTAGAGGTTACATGTGACATATGGACATGCAAACGCATTGCAGAGTGAAGGTTCTCGTCTTGCACACCTTCCGCCCCTCACAGCCGCTCGGCAGCTTTAGGGATGCTGCCGCACTGCGACCTGCTGCATTGCCAGCTCCTGGCTTGTCTGAATTTCAAAAAATGCTATAATAATCAACTAGCAGCAGGTAGTGGTTTCCTCTGACATAAAAAAGGAGCAACTGCCAACTCGTGCTATGCTCTGTCGGATGCATCAGACATTGCCATAAGGTTCCTCGGAGCTCTAGGCCTGGCGTTTTGCTCAAAGGAAGCGGGCGCTAACTGCTCTTGACCGTTCTTGCAGGGGAAGAACACAGCCCACCTCTTCCTATGTCTACCGTAAGAGGTTCCCTGAGGCTCTTTTGCGGAACTATTGAAGCATTTTAATTGTAACCACCATTTTTTGTTTGTTTTCATAGACAAACTGCACAGTCAACTGTGTTTCTTCATTCCAAAAATCTTCGGTAGCCAAGGAAGCTTAGTCATTCCGTAAGCTCGCCAGACCTTAATAAGTCTCCAAAAGATTCATTGTCTTGTTGATCTCTTTTTCTCGCTATTTCTGGTAGACACTGTAAAGTTTTGTGGAATCATCTGCCTCTGTTCCTCCAAATGTTCTCTGCACAGCCATCTAAAAGCATGACATAGTACTTCTTTCTTCTGGAATTGTATTTATTTTCATGCCTTTTTTTTTTTTTTTTTTTTGTCTTTTAAATCAAGGCTTTATGGATCTGTGAGATTTCTGACAAAATGTACAAAAATTCCCTTTTCTATCGGAGTGGGAGCGTTCCTGTAGGAACATGTTTGCTCTCCTCTGCACGCGGGGAGCTTCTCCGCGTTACGGCGCTGCTCCAGCTCGCCCCAGCACTCACCTACTTGTAGGGGATGGTAGGTCCTTGTTTGCCTTGTAGCATTTAAGTTGTATTCCAATTTTTTTTTCTTTTTCAAGATCCTTTACGTCATTGGGAGGTCCTGCTGTGACCTCTGTGTTACTTGCTGCATTTCAGTTCTGACAGGTACTGCCTACTTGCAGCGTGGCCTCCTATCTTTTGAGGAGATGGTGCTTTTAATTGCTTCGCTGTGATTCAGTTTCAGAGTATGTTCTCTTGATTTTATAAACAGCAGTGCGAGGTGTTTCCTGCGCTTTAGCTCTGATGCTGCTGCAAATTAGGGTGTTGCCATGATGAAGTCATTCCACACATCTGTTTTGTCGGCCTATCGCTTGTGAAGCTGCTGTACTAAGGGCATTCTCTGAAGTATTGCCTTCAGGCACTAATGACAGTAGCTAATAATTTGCTACTTGGTGCCACTAGCTAGAATGACTACAGTTTTAGTTAGGATGTGTAATGATACCAGTTAGAAAAACTAGACTGTGGTAGCCCCATGTTATTCCTTTTTTTTTTTTTTTCAATAGAAAAGGACTTTTTAGGTTTGTGTCTGTGAGTGCATCTGTATTACCTCTCTACTGCATTAACCACATTAGGATTTCTCCACTTTTTTTCAGAAATTGTATTCAGTATGATGCCTTTTTTTCCACCTTGAACCTTACTGGTAGTATGTGTCAGGAAGACGTAAACAGAGCATTTCACCCAGGAAAGCTTAGTCTTCCAATTCTCTTGCTTCAAAACACACTAGGAGAGCTTTTTGTGATTCTTCTGCTGTTGGTTTCCCTTTCTAAAGTAATTGTGCTGTCAGGAGAATTTTTAACACGTTTGTGCCTTTGCAGGTTTTGCTGGCATCTCTCTTACGTAGCTACCTAAATTTTTGACATTTGATTCTTTTGCAGACGTTTAACTGCATATTTCCTTGCTATGGAAAGGGGATAGTCTAATTTTAGAGGTTCAAGCACAGGCAAGAAGAAAACAGAAGTGGTGAGAAGATCCAGAGCAGCAGGGAATAATTGTTCACATTACTGGCTTTATCTATTGGTTTAAAAAAAAAAAAAAGGCAAGTTTGTAATTTGCAAGCTCTATCAGTTCTCATTGGACAGTTCTCATCAGTACTTTGGGACCGTGCGGGTAAGTTTTACCCTGAATTAAAGAACATGCTGCTTGCGTTGTTTCCCTTCCCCAGTACTTATGTGGGTGGCTGATGTCATGAAGATATTCTTTCACATACAGATCTTCACAGCTCGTGTAGATCTTTACTGAGAAATAATTGAGAAATATGAGACTGAAGAAGAATGCTTTAGTTTTCTTGCCGCTCATTGTCCTCTCTCTAGATGCACTTTGTAGGCCTGGGATAGAAAAGGAACATGGGGTCATGTGGGAAAGTCGTCAGGGAGCAAGTGAAGAGGTAGCAGGGAATGAACGGAGGGTGGATTTTGGATGGTTAGAGCAGCCATGGGGAGGCGTGTGTTTCTGTGAGCCTCCGCAGCGGGATTTTTCAGGAAAAAAAGCAATTACACATACAGTGACAGAAGAAGAGAAGGGAGCTAAAAAGTAATACTCTATAGCTGATGAGCGGTGGGGTTTTTTAACCTTCAATTTGGAGTGAGGTTTTGTGATGGAGGTTCCTTGAAGAGGGCTGGGCCCTTTCTCCTCATGCTGACAGTATCGTGCAAACAGCATCTCCCCCCAGCCCCAGTGCTATACAGTATTGTGAGTGCCTACACGTCTTGTGAAAACAGAGGACAGCGTCAGCTAAACCAACTTTTGTACAGAGATAAATAAGGATTTTTAAGCACACACCAATGTCTGAGCAGCTCCTCTTAGCATTTACAGCAGAGAGCAGGAAGAGAGTGAAAAAGGAGAATAACGGGAATCGGTGAGGCCTGAGGAGAACGCCTCCCGAAGAGAGGCATCCCTCCAAATCCCTTAGGGGACGTTCAGCTGGCCAGTTAGGGAACTAGCTGCAGTTGTGCACAGCAGCCGTGTGAACCCTGTGGAAGGCCGCGTTGCGTTCGGTGCCGCAGGAAGGGCTCGAGCCCCGCGATGGTGCCCCGCAGAGGGGCCTGAGCGCCTCTCCGTCGCGGCTGCCGCGCGGCCCTGGGCACGGCGCAGCTCGCCTCGGAGCCAGGAGCTCCCCCAGCTCCCAGGGACCTCCTTAGACACTTCTTCTTAGAGGTACTCCAGAAAATTAACCCAGGGAGCCGATTAACATCCCCCCGGAACACAAGGGCCACAGCTGGGGCACGAAGACCTGCCTGTCTTTGCGTGTGGCATCACTGTGAACCTGGGCGACCCCGGGTGAACACTCAGTCGGCTTTAAACTTCCCGCAGTCGCTGGATATTTTTCTGTCAAGGCAGTCAGAAATACTACTTTATAAGGCTTGGAAAATACATCAAATTCTGTGGGAAAGAAAGAGGTTTGTAAAACAGAGAAGCTGTCATGAGCCCTATCAAAATGAAGGATAACTTTGGCTGGAGGGAGAGCATTTCCTGAGGAGCCCTGTTCGTCTCCCCGGGATTCTCCTGCACGGAGGCACCTGACAGATGAGCCCATCCTGCACCAGCGCCAGGGCCTGTCCTGCCCGTACCCGGCCTCCCAGAGAGGCCGGCCTCAAACGCTCACAGAAAAACGCATCTCCATCCTGCCAGTGTAATGCCAATCCCCAACACCTGCTGGTCAGTTTGGGAGAGAATCAAAGATCGACTGTTCCTTTCAAACCTTCTTCCTCACAGACAATTCAACTCTAAATACTCGTAGTGAAGGTCAGCCCTGGCCATGCCTCGAGGTGTTCATGAGTGCCTTGTCACAGAAGTGCCCCGTGGCAGCCGATTGCGCAGGTTACTAAACCAGAACGGCCTCTCCTAACCTTTTGCAGGATAAAGGGCTTAGTCTAGACAAAGTCAAAGCAGGATCTGGTACCAAATCTGAGCTACAAGATTGAATCGATTTCGCCCTAATTTGAACCTATTTTGCACTGGACAAGCTGCAACTAGAAGATTCACGAGAGCACGCTGGGGTTTTTCAGGTACTTACTAGGATACTCCAAGGGCCCACTTGACACCGTAGACATTGTGGATACCCTAGATTTTCACTTAAAGGCTTTCTTATCAGTGAGCCTGCTTTACACATAAACCGAACAAGAAACCCCGTGGCAGTTTCCAGCCTATAAATCTGGGACTATTCACATGGATTTGCAAAACATGGCCCTCAGACCATAAAAAAAGAGTTAATTGAAAAATACTGTATGACACCTATAGTTTCATTCGTGTTTTTTCTCATATCTGTTGTTCATGTCTGCATTCTTTATCGTTGTTCACAATTTAATGGAAATTCTGCTAACTATAAATTAGCCTAAAGATTCTGCTAATGATAGATTGAACAATTCTAACAAGTCTATAATCGGTGTGTTCAACAGAGATATAAAATAATACTGTTGCATACCTTACCTCCCTCCCAACTTTTCTTTCTGCCCTGGAATATAATTAGGTCGGAGCCATGGGAACACATTCGTCACTAACCAACATCCTTTAGGATCTTAGTGAAGCCAAAGCATAGTGTTAAGTTGCAACCGAGTCTGAGGCACGTACTCTAAGAATAGATTCTAGTTTCCACTGTTAGGTGCAGTAATCACGTAAATTGAGAATATTAAGAAAATCTAATGCCCCAAAAAATGAAAAATAATTTTACAAAAATCTTCAAAATAGTCTTAGGGATAACAGGGGGAAAGGATGTTAATTAAGACCTACTCAAAAATTTAGGAACTGGGTCTCTCTGCATGCTATATTAGAGCCTGTGAAAAATGTGCTTATTGACTAACATACATTTACTGTTGTATAGCCATTATGTAGAGGCTAGAGCATTGTGAACGCTTGGTGTATTTAGACTTGTGCCCTGGGCTAAAATTCTGCATGACATGAGGCTCAGACTCAGGAAACTGGGGTTTAAGTCCCTGCTCTGCTGGAAGCTGCTGTCCTAAAGTCACGGGTTCGCTGCCTTGGGTAGGTACCTACTGCACAGAGCAAGGCCATGACCTGCACATCTCCTCCCGAGAGCTGCAGCTGCGAGGCCACGGGCTGGGGAAGGAGGACGTGTGCCGGTCCAGGCCACCATCTCACCTGCAAAACAGTTCCATTTTATCCATTAAACTGGAACAAAATGCTCCTACAAAGCGGTAGTGTTCTTTGCATGCTTTACCATTATAATAATTGAAGTTCTAAAACTATAGACTCTTGAACTTTAAGATATCTCATTAATTGTAGAGAATTATTGATATGGAACTAAAATAACTCCTCTGAGTGGGACTTAGAATATAACTCCTTAATTAGACTGCGTAGTCTTTGAATAACTGGATGTGAAAATATTTATGTGTATTTTCGGAAAGAATGCTTCTTCATGAACGATGATCAAATGGATAGAACAGGCTCATTTATTTCGGATCTAAAAAACATTAACCTAAAAATATCATTTTAGAAACAATATTCACCATTTAGTTTTAGTATCATCTTAAGACTATCTTGCCCAGGATAATTATGTAATCAAACAACAAAATATTCAGCATTTAAAATTTTTTACACTTCTTTATCTTACTCTACTAATATACACAAAAATGTTGTCAGGCACAGTGACCAATTAAACACCTACATTTCAAAAAAGGATTGGATGCATCTCATAAATGAGACACCAATTACAGTACATTTATTAAAAATCCTTCAAGAATACCCTCAGTAGTAACAGTGGTAGCAGTAGTTAAAATCTTCATAGGTCTGAAATAATCGAAGCAATCATAACAAAATGAAAAAAAAAATCAGTTAATCATTTAAATGTAAAGTAAAACCCATGTAAAGCTATAATGAAAGATAAAATTACATGGGCACAAGTGCAAAAAAGCAATACTGTAAGTCATCACCTCTTTGGTAAAAATCAATTAGCAGGAAGTTTGCCATAATAATTCAAGTCAAAAATAAATTCGTTATATATATATTTATTTCTACCATAGGCACACTTGATGATTTGCAGGGATCCTACAGTAGAGAAGGCAAAATTCTACTTAACACTGCCCATTTTTTTCCTCTTTAAGTTTAAATATTGAAACTAAAAATAACTATTCTTTTTTTCTTTCATAAATAGCTTTTCAGTAGTATAGTCTCTTAAACAATTTAAAAATAAATAGCAAAATATACAAAAAATTTCAAAGATTACATTTAACTCCTGATAGGTATATCCTGAAAATATATCACCAAAGAATAAATAACCTTTGGGTTTTTCGAATATTTGGTAAAAACGTCAATTACTCTTATATAAGTTTTCTCTGAGGAAAATCAAAGTACCATTGCTTTTGCTACAAAGCTTTCACTATACAGATGGAATTGCAGCAACTTTACAGTAAGAATATAACCTGTAATATGGATATTCCCTGTTAAAAAGTACAGCATAAAACTGTCAAAATTAAGTGTTACAAATTTGAGGTTTGAACCTGAGGAACTTCCAGGTAACCACGAGGTTCTGCTAGAGAGAGAGTCAAGCGCAGTTGTACGTGTCAGGAGCCTACAAAAATGTAACAATTTCCTCTAGCAGTGGAGTCAGAGCTGTTTTCTACTGATAGCATTATTAAAAATCAGAAAGAACAAAGAATTAAGGAAGGGAAAGAAGGGAAAGATCTGTGCTCCTTGAGAGTACAGCCCTCTTGAGAAAGAAAATCCTAGGGGGATTTCATTGTGACCATAAATTTTAAATAGATTCTTCTCCATCTGAAGGGCTTCAGCCTCACGAACGACAATGTCACAAAGCATTTCTGTTTCAGTTTGGAGGTTATCATCTTACCCAAGCTCCTCCTTCATATCTGAAATTACTACTAAAGAAAAAAAGAAAACTGCAAGTCACATAAGCAAAGCACCAGGCTAACAGAATCCAGCAATTTTCAGTGTCATTAGACATTAAAAAAAAAAAAAATCTTAGCTGCAGAAAAATCTTCTGGAGGGGCAAGCAAAATTTCTTGCCTTTTCAGAAGATCCATTTCAGCTGCCAGAAAGTAAAGGCAATTTTAACTGCGCATTTGTTAGGAATGCATAAATAATAACATATAGATCCACTAAGTCCCTATCACACCTACATTTAATTTACATAAAACATTAAGCAGAATGCTTTTCTACTCCTTGTTTGATTCCAAGCACAAGATGCAAAAACCAGTTAAATTGCACAGTCCAGCCCTTATCTCTGCAAACCTCTATCTGATCAAGAAAATGTTTTTTAGCATCTTCTTCGCTCTTCCCTACTGTCAGCGCATCCCGAATATACTCAATATCTTCTTTGCTGGTTAATTGGGGCATTCCAGTCATTAGCATCATGGAGAAGAGGATGATCAGCAGGTTTGTGTGGTGTCGCAGAGCTAAATAAGCCTTCACACATACGTCCTGCAAGAGAGAATGAAATTTATTGTTAATTGATGAGATGAACGGAAAGGGATGATTTTAGGAAGTTCATCAGAACTTCTATGAACTACTCGCACTAACCAGCCAGATAAAATTATTCATATACGTCAGAGAGAGGAAGATCTAGTAGAACTGTTCATTTGAGCAGAAACACTAAGCTGACTTCGGCATCCGCTGCTCGTTATTCCTCCATTCATTAACATACCTTGGGGCATGAAGTACTGCTTTGGTGTAAAAACGAAAGGCTCTTTTTAATAACATTGTATGAATTATTAAAGCATAAAACCTTGGCTTCACAAAAATTTCAAGTTAACTCCCAGCAACAATTCATCATCTTCCTTTATGACTGGCATATTCCCACTTGGAGACATTGGGAGAGCAAGCAATACTGAAAAGAGCAGCACCTTCAGGGGGACTATTTTTTTCACTCTCTCTTTATATATGTGTCTATAAACTTTGCAGAGGTGATGGCCTGTTTAATGGAGAAGATTTTTCAGGCTTGTCCTTCTGAGAAATTCTTTCCAGTTCTATTTTTAAGGCACGCTGCCTCACTGTGGGACTGCAATGTTTATGTACTGTCATTCTGGATTCAACGGATTATTGTTTTTGTTACAGCTTTATCACTTCCATTTATAAGTAATTCCTGCTTAACAACATAAACTTTATAAGAATGAAATTCCTACAGCTTGAAAAGAAAGCTATGATGCCTTTTAGAAGAATATTTAATGATGACTAATACACAAATTGAAGACATAATTTATTGTATTTGTTAGACATTTGCTTTTAGAAGCAACATTTTAAGGGAAACAATGCAATGAAGAAATGAACTGAACACTAGAATGTTAAATTGGGCCTGTAATGCAGCAATGTAAACAGATGCAAAATATTTCCAAGAAAGTTGTTGCTATTAAAACCAAAATTAAGCAATGTTGTCTTCCACCCAATTAAATATTCAGATTCATCTTATCAAAAATTTGCAAGAATCCATTTAGAAATTGTTAAGAAAAACAACTTTTCATATAAAATTCTACCAAATCTCATTAGCGCTGCACAGTTAGGTTTAATTTTGACAAGCTATTTTTCTTCCTTAGTAACAGCAAGAATTGCACAAATATCTATCACTCTTCCCATGAGCAATATCAAGACAACCAGACGAGCTAGGAAGATATGACGGAAGCAAGATGGTATGGTGAAAATCTGTCTATAGGGTTTCTGTTTTCTCCTCCATTGCCTGGGCCCTTGCATCTTTCACTCTAAGCTTCCAAATAAACTCCGTCCTAAAATAAGTCTGCCCTTACAAAATCTAACGTTAGTTTAGCTCTGGCAAAGCAGAAGACGAATTGCAACGGACAAAGCACAACTTGCAATAGAAAACACCTTCATCTTTTCATAAGGATTACTTTCTCTGTGTAGCAACAGAGAAAAAGAAATTCTGCCACGCATACTAACTTCAAACAGTGAAATCTTGTCACAAAAGTTAGTGTGTTTTGTTCCTCTTGAAAGAGATGAAAGCTCTTTAGTTTTATGAAAGCAGCTTCTGCAGTGCTCTGTGCATGCTGTATCTCACCGCTGCTGGTGTCTGAGGCAGCAGACGATTACGCAGCGGAGAAGCCGGCAGGGCTGTGTCTCGGGAGCACTCCAAGGACTCCAAAAGCCTTAAAAATCTGCATCTACTTGTTACAGTTATTTATTCATGCAGGAGCAGAACAGAATTTTGAATTAATGCCTCCCAAGAAAACTCAGTTTTACACTTCTGAGAGAGGCACAGAGAACCAAAATTAATGCATATATATGCATCAAGGGTACATAGATGTTTACCATGGGATTAAGAAGCAAACTGCTAACTAATCCAAGGTCACAGGCAAAATGAGGGGAGCTGAGGAGAATTCAGAATCCCCCTGTAAAACAGACAACAGGCAAGATCTGCTTATTTTGAATAATATTTTGAAAATATTTGAAACTGCCATAAGCATTAGTCTCCTAAAGGTCAGGCAGTTTTATAATAGAAACTATCCAAGTTCCCTTACACAGGTCATGTCTTCCCAGGACAGTATACTACAAAAAGTAATTTTCAGTGACAAACTGCAAGCCCTTCTTTGCCCCCTTTCTTTCAGAATCATGTGCGTGAGCTTGTATAAACACATGGTGCAACTACAAGAAAATACAGATCTACTGAATGTACTGAAAATACAGATCTCTGTATTATCAAGTCAGCAGAGTAAAGTATTGAAATATTAATGAATAAATCAATGAATAAAAATGATTTTGAAATTCAGCGGAAACACTTGCAAAAAAATAAACAGGTTAACTAACTAGGTGCACAAAGCTCAAAAGATTAAGCAGATATAAGATGAGATTCTCTCAAAGCTTTCTACAAATAAGCAGTAAAAATGTTGCCTGTGTATAGTGATAAAGGAGTTGCACGGATTCCAGCCAAAGGCTGGAAAGTGAACGTCACCACATTTGACACTTAAAACAAGAGAATTTTGGAAACTACTATGGCAGCTGTAAAATTCACTGATGGGACAGAAAAATACTTGTCTTTTTAGATTAAGTCATGTTCCACTTAAGTACATTTCTGTAATTAGGACAGAGGGCCATCAAATGATGCTTTCTATGAAATATTTCCATAATGTCACTAATAGCCTTTGGCATCTGAATTTGATTAAACTGTCATGAGGAAAAACAAAAAGGGAAGCAAAATTCAGACTAAGAGCTCATAGAAATGAACTTTTTCGCAAGATCAGGAAGGGTTACCATGCCACTGAGTTTTAGAAGTTCACCAATAAGTAACTATATTGCCATGGTCTTTAATCAACGTTACTTGTGTAGCCAGTTTCCTCTGGCACATACAATACCTTTTACGACTATAACATTTGTGTGGACTGTGTCCGACAGGTAACAGAAATAAAATCAAACAAAACTCCCACAGATATTTCAAACGGTAAAAGCATGGAGGCATGTAAAGACGAAGGAACAATGTATGTTAACATAGCTGAAGTACAAATTAATGAGACATGCTCTTAAAATTAATGGTGGATAAATGGTGAGACTTTTCCATTAATACATGAATGAATCAGCGGGCACAATGAACGAAGCCCTCCTTAGCAGGAAACATGATAAAATTACCCAGTTCAAAACTAAAACTCATTTTGCTTATTTTTGAACCATATAAATAAAAATGTTTATTTTCTACAGCAAAATATGTGAGGTCTATTTTCTTTAGTGTTACTAACTTTGCTTGTATGGATGCATTTTACTTTTAACTTTCTTTTTATTTATCTTTGAGACAGCCATTTAATATCAGAATGGCAGTATCAGGAGAGAACAATGGCAGAGTCCTCTGCAGAATGCCCAGCACCTGCTCTTACTAAGCAGAAGACTCTAGTCAATGCTTCCCAGGTACTGAAGCCCTCTAAAAAGTATTTTGCAAACAAAACAAGGAAGAAGAAAGGACTTCCCATATGGTCTGCTGCTGGCTAAAGCTTTCTGAATTGCTTTTGTGGATGTTTGAATTCTAGTTCCCATAACGTTATAGATGATTTTTGCTCTTAGCTGGTTCTAAAATATCTCAGAATTGTATTATGATTCAGTGAAATTCTATTAACATAATCCCCAGAAGTCTAGACCTTTAAAAACTAAGGACCTAATGTTCCTCTCAGCGGGTAAAAATGTTGCTTAATTGATTTACAGCTAAATACTAACTCTTTACCTGAAATTTATGGAAATGGACACTCGTCTTCTTTCCAGAAGTCCCCATGACAAATAGAAAATCTGGAGTCAGCACAAAAGGAACTCTTTCCTTATTAATTCCAAGGAAGCTTTTATAATTCCCAAGAATATGTCCAAAATCAATATGAAAAAGGTTACCTTGATAAAAAGGAAGAAGAGTCAAGCTTAAGTTGAAATAAAATAAACTCACAGCAGCACTTATTTGTATTTGCAATACCACCAGCAAATTGGTTTGGGTATACATGCTCAATCTTTAGTTTTGCAGAAAAGGCTATTTACTTTTTTACATATATAATTCTGTTTCCTTGGCCAAGTTACTTTTTATTTATCTTTTGCAGCCTTTAAAAAGCTGGAAGAACTGCTGTATTTTCTAAACATACACTAACAACTTTTCAAAAACGAAGCAAGTAAAGCTTGTACATCCGATTCATAACAATGCAGATCCTAGCACATGGGTATATGGAAAAGCCTTGTGGGTTACATTACTAATCCCTCAGGGTTCTGGCACAATCCCACTCCTTGGACTCGAGTCAGCCACATGCTTCTTTCCCACAGATCTGCATTACCAATTTCTAAATCATCTTGTACATGCAGAGTAGATTTGCACTGTCACCCTTTGGAGAGTGTAGTAGGGCACTAGATTCCAAGAAAGTGACAAAAAAAAATCCCGTTTAAGGTTCACTGCACTTACAGGAATCGAGTGCCCTGTTCCTCTCCAAATTACTACTATCACTGGCACACAAAAGGCAAGATAGTGTTTACTGAAAAACCCAGATTTGCAATAATGAAAATTGTATATTAAACAATAAAATATCAAATCATATAACCACTTACTTATTAGTGATTCTTAGGTGAAACAACCCAAAATGTTCCAGCATTTCAGATGGTTTCTGTGTCCTCACAGCCTACCCCAGAGCTGACATGCTCTGCAGAGCTGCATTCTTTGTTCTTCTATTTTTCAAGACAGTGGAAGACACTCCAGCTACTCTGCTCCTGCTCATCACAGAACGACCTTTCTTTTTCTCTCTCCCTTCCTACTGACCTGTCCTTCACTCTCTGCAAAATGGCACTGACATTATATGATGTAGTATATATAGAACTACAGTCAGTAACGTTAATATTGAATCATTTCATTGTCTTCTTTTCCTCAAGGATTTCTGATGAGCTTTTATATTGCAGTCTTCAATTAGCTCATTTCTGCCTTCAGGCTACCTTATTCTCTCCAGCCTCCTAAGGACAACGGGTAAAACTTTAACTATCATATGATTAATATTAAGTATACAGTCTTCTAACTAAGCCCAAAAGAATTTTCTGTCTCTTAGCATTATGTAAAGACTAATTACAAAGTATCAAGAGCAAGAAACTGGAAGTGAGTATCTCAGACTAAATAAAACTCCACATGTACTGCTCATTCTTGGTGCTTGCTGACATTCCTTCCATAGAAGAACAAAATCAGGGATAAAACAATGCACAACCAAGGAAATAACTCCTAATTAGGTTCTTTCAGGAGGTGTTGCACTATCTGCAGCCTTTACTAGCAAAACACTAAACTTATAGGATTTTCTATTACAGTATGTAAAATATTCATGTCTCTTGGAAGTAAAAGCATTCCAAGAACATCTAAATTCTGACATTAGAGACAAGTCCACTAAACACAGAGCCACATTCATACTCCAGACAGGCAAATAGCTGTCGTTACATCTGGCTTTTACCTTGTTGGCTTTTAGATCTTAAATCTAGGTGAAAAATGAGTTTTATATTCCACAGAACTTACTTAGTAACAAACTCAAAGTCAGAAAAGAATCACATTATCAATGACAAATATCTAGAGTCTGTTTCAAGGCCAGAAGGGTGAGAGTAGGTTTCAATGCCACAAGAAGACTTGAATTACTAAGTAAGGCTGACAGAATTAGATTGTGTCCCTTCACTCTTGGCTAAATTCATTATTTATTAGATTAACACGTATACCTAGTGAAGTATAGCCAGCCCCTACTTGTTCTATGTAATTCTTAAAAAGAGAAAAGCTCACCTGCTTCTGTAATCATAATGTTGTCATTGTGCCTGTCTCCTATTCCAAGTACAAAGGTTGCCACGCAGTAACCAGCACAAGAATAAACAAATCTTTCCACAGCTGCTTGAAACTAAAAAAAAAAAAAAAAAAATCGTCTTAGAGAGGTTAAATGCTTCAGTGCTAAAAACTAACACTCCCTCAGACATTCTCAAAGTCATATGACTCTCTGTGGACAGGTATCAAAAGTTAGACAATTCTCTTATATAATACACCTGCACAACAGAGACTAAGGTCACTACTCTGCATCACACTCGATATGCTGAAACAGCAGGCTCCACCCTTTAACATGAAGTAAACATGTAGTTATGCACACTTGTATGAGAAAAAACAGGAAGAAAGCTTAGCAGCAAAGAAGTTGTGAGTACTGAAGCCTGCCCTTACATCCTCTATGCCACAGTCTTTCAGTTTTCCTAGATGTCCTTTCAATCTGCTCCCCACGTATCACTTGTAAATACTAGTGACGAGGGGGTCACTTTTAAAGCATCTTGTTGCTCAGGAGCCTGCCTGCCAGCTGGATGCAGCAGGCACCTTTGCAGAAGCTCACAGCTGGGTACAGGGAAACAGGATGGGTTTTTCAAACTCCCCTAATTAACCCAAACACAACCTTATGGGCTCTGTGCTGCTAAGTTACTTGGGTGCATTTGAAAATCCTACATAAGAATTCAAATAACTAACCTTTTCTTCAATAACACATCTTTCCTTGAGCCACTGGTTTAGTATTTCATCTTTAAATGCACCAGTGTTGCCAACTGTGCTCTGTTGTATTTTGGCAATTGTTGTAGCATCTTTCACAATTTCGATCATTCCTACAGAAGACAAGGCAAAAACAGTATTAATTTAATATATATTGTTAAAATATTTCAAAAATATGCAAAGTTACATTTAAAATGGTGGTTTTTTAAATCACTGTCATAAATCTGGCTGCAGCAGGACTGCAGAGCTGAAGAGAAGCTGCAGCATTACAGTGCCCTGGCAAGACATGCGTTGCCAGAGCTGTGGCAGAGGAGCAGAGCTGGAGGTGCACAATGAGCTGCACCAGCTGCATTGTTGGTGGAAAGCCCAGGATTTGGGGACTTGGATGCAGGTAAGAGTCAGTACAAACACATTGTTCTTCATCAAGAGAGAAATGTAATGAAATAACTGGCCCATTTGCCTGAGCATCGGACTAGCAGACACTGTAGACTAGTGAACAGCAGACAAGTGTGAAGGTCCCTATACTGAACAGATGCAACTCAGCACCTCAGAGCATCGTGGTGCAGAAACAAGGACTTGTACTGTTTATGCCAACAGGGCATGCAATGAAGAAGCTGGAGAGGGAAAGCAGAAGCAGAGGCTGTAACACAGCTCTCCTCAGCAGACAGACTAGCAAATACCGACTGCCCTAGTGCTGGGCACTGCTAGGAAAGCTCAGCTTTTAGCCAAGCTGATTTGGGAATTGGAAATATTATGTTTTCTTTCTCAGGACTAGGTCCAACAGAGTCTTCTAACAAAAATTTGGGTTCAGCCCTAGCTCAAAGAAAAGCAAGCAAGCAAACTAACCCTTCCTCCTAAAAGGGATTCAAAACAGTTTCGGATCAGAATTTGTCTCCCTATCTGGAACTCATGAATTTCTATCTATTCACATTCTTACCCTTTTGCATCTACTGTATTTTCTGCAATGTTTTCAGTAATAGAAATACAGAGCTGTAATCTTTTCCTGGCCTTTGCCCACAGCTAATTTCTCCCCAGGAGGTGGTACTTCTGTATTGGAAGCAATTAGATTTTGTTTATAAATAAAATTATTGGTGAAATATGACTCATAAACAACCCCAAATTTAAAAGGTCTTCATTTTGGTCTGTGCTTGTCAAGAGGTTCTTTTCTTCTTCAGAGCAAGTTCTAGATCACATTCCAGTTGCTAAAAACACTTCCCTTGCCTGTGCTCACAAATCTCCCTCTACTGGTCAAGAACTTCTCAATTCCAGGGAAATGGAGCTATTGCAGAAGGCACCTTCTGCTTCTCTTTCCATGCGAAGTTCTCCCAACATAGCTATTACTCATTAGCAGTGTGAAAAGTCCATAGATTTTAAAGCAGATGCTAACAACAACAACAAAAAAAAACCCCCAGACCGTTCATTCTCCAGTGCAGTGCCTGGAGAGGGGTATAGAAGTGTCAAAAGAGTGGTATAAAACCTGTGCAAAATGTTGTACAGCTTATTTTGCCCAACAAAAGATTTTAAAGGTATCATGGTAAAGAGTCATTTGCTGGGACAAACAGTATGGCTCTACTGGAAAACTTTTTGAAACACAGATATGCCTCGCAGTAGGTATGGCTAATCCTAGAGGAGACTTCAGGAAGTGTGACAGAAAATCCCAGCTGGACTTATTCAATGGAGAGGAAGTGCTAGAGATGCGTGGTACTAAAGCAGGTGACCTTCACATTATGTGCCAGCTCGAACTTCTTTAATTTGGCACTGATACAACACAGTAAGCAGCGGTTATCACCTCGTGGAGCCAGGAACATATATGGCCATGTCAGAGGCAGAGAAAATAGGGCACAATCTTTTATCCATGATACATGGAAAAAATAAATAAATCTTCTTACTGAGGTCTGTTTGGAGAGCACAGACATTTCCAAAGTTGCAAAACTGCACTGAATATAACAGTCCTCGACACCTTGGGAAGGATCTGTACAGGAAGGGATGCCTACCAGGTACTGGGACCCTGGAAGACACCTGGCTGCCTCCGTGTACTCTGTGTGGAGTGGGGACTGTCCTTGTTTCACTATGTGGGCTCAGAAACTGCCCCAACTTTCACGGAAATTATTAAGTGGGAAGGAAGAAAAAGCCTGGAAGAGGATAACAAATTTATACTGTGGAAGAACATTTGCATGCCACCATTCTTTGGTTTTGTTCCAAACAAGCACAGGTTCTACACCAAAGGCTCCCAAATTGAGTATTACAAATTAAGGCTGCAGGTATTCACAGCAAACTGAACAGGAACCATTGTGGGATCAACCATGTCCCTTCTGTGTTGCTGAGGGGAAGCTTAACTCTTAGCTCTCCCATGTGCATATAGGAAAATAAACAATTATGTCACTGAAATAAAAGAATAGGGATTCTGTTAAGAATTCATAAAAGAATAGTGAAGTCTGTAATTTGAATTTAAGAATATTATGATCACTGGCACAATTCCTTCACCTTCCTCCACTGCTTCAATGTTTTATACTGTTTTAAAATGATTTTTACAAAATTAAGTTAAATTCTGAAATCCCTCTAAAAGCCTAGGCTTGTTATAATGTACCTGAAATGAGAGAGAACCCCCTCCCAGCTCTCCTTATATTTAGGGTTAAAGTGCAATTAGTATTTTGATATATCATGTTCCACTTCCTTTATTATTAGAATTTGATCAATACTATTTATTTAATTTGAAAGCACTTATATTAGGAAAAAGGAGACTTTTGTGTCATACTATGTAGTGTTTTATCAGTGAATTTGGGTATTCCTCATTGCTGAGAAATCTTGAGGCCAAAAGAATGGATGATAAACATTTTCTGCGGCAATGTATTTTAGCAAGGAAGTATGTTTATAACACTGGTTTCTAAGAGTCAGCACAAGAGATTAATAGCTTTGGGGACAGCCCATTTTTGTAAGCCAGGGAGGCTTCCTCCAAGTCAAGTGCTCAAGAATTGGACAGTATCATTGACTCTACAGTTAATTCTGCATTATCTAGATGCTAGGAAACTGGGATAATGTGCACACAATGTGAATGTACTGGGATGCATTCAGCATGAAGAATCAGTTTGGAGCCACTGGAATGTATGAATTGTGCATCAGTTTGGCTTTGAGGATCTAAATTGAGTCTCCATACCTGCTCAGGTTGCTCTACACATCATCACACTGGTCTCCAGGAAGCCTTTTAAGCAATTATTTGATCTCTCTCACCGTTAAGTCATGAGAATAGATCATTTGTGCTGCAGGAACTATGCCCACTGAGGAATACTGCCCCCACAAGTGTTGAGTAGTGCAGCTCTTTCTACACTTTTTGGCTAGTATGAGGTATGAAGCTCTGGTCAGAACAAAAGAGTGTTTTGCTGTTCTAATCCCCCTTTTTTTTTTTCTATTTTATTCTTATCAATATATTAATATACATTTTGAGTAAGTCACTTGCTTTCACCACATTTTCATACCAAATATGGTTATTAAAAGTAAATTGATTGCAAGTTCCAGCTTCTATAACTATGGTATTCTGAGTTTCTAATCACACAAAATGTGATCTCATACCTATTTTGTTTCCAGTAGAAATGCAACCATATGGTAACAAACAAAGGTCCAAAGACTCTGCTTCCCAAATGGATTCCATAATGCGAAGAATCTAATTGTAAAAACAAATATATACACTTCAAGTTATTTCAAGTTGTTAGTGCATTATTTATTATTCACACAAATAATCCTATCTGGACTTCTGAGGTGAGGCTAAACTTACTTGTCCATTTCACAGATATGAAAGGAAAACAGAAAGCATGCAGCCATTCAATATTATCAGTTAGAGAAGCAGGGCTTATATTTCCTAATCTGTCCTGTGTCCAGGCAATATCCAACAAATATTTTTTATGATTTCTATATGAGCAGAAACTCAACGTGACAGCAGGTGCATCCACTTCTTTTTTTTCCCTCATAAATATCCTCAAAAGTGCTAATAAACTAGTTTGAGCAATCAGTGAAGTATTACCAAGGCGGTGCTGCCTATGACTTTGTTTTTAGTTTGTAACTTCATCCAATGCATAAATAATAGAGAAAAATTACTCATTAGAAAAATAGACCATCTTGTGCTATGTAAGAGATTCTTTCTCTAGACCACTGGAGTGTGAATATGGCAGGAGAGACGAGGCTAACAGTAATACAGGAAAGATGCAGAATAGAACAGAAAATCCAGCTTTGATGTCAGCTGCTGTCATACACAATTTAACAAGTGAAAGGCTTCTATTTTATATGGACAATAAGGATATTGTACTCACATTTCTGCAAAGTAAAAAGATTTTTAAATATAAATTTTGATTACAGTATTCATTTTAAGCATTCTGTACAGCATTTTAGCTATCATACCTGTAAAATAAGCATGTCCTGTCGGAGGTCATCTCCATGTTTGAAGATAATGCCTATGGTTTCATTTGACAGAGCTGTGGGATCTGCACATTTAAATTCAAGCCAAAGGGGCTTCTTCTTGGATGCCATTACTTTGCATTTCTCTATCTGTGAAAGATAAAGGTATTGCCACGTGCTCTACTCCAACATTAACACAATCAACCCTCTTAAGCATCAGCTGGAGCTTACAGGTTTAAGCATGGCTACAGCTCCCAGTCTGTTACAGGGCAGGAAACCTGCTGCAAGCACATGCAAAGAATGGCATGCACTTGCCACAACAAAGCCTCTGAACCTGCAAACTTTTAACGCTAGCCATAATAAGGGAGCTGGAAAAAGTCCAGCTTGACTCTTGGAACCTGGATTTAGCTTGTAAATCTGGTTCAGGCTGAAAGAGCTTGTAAAGGAGGAGTGAGAGATCCTGACATCTCAGGCAAATGCAGAAGCTCCTCACAGCCCTCCCTTTGACAGCTGTTTTGCAAAACAGGAAAGTAAGATTCGCCCAATGCAATTTACCATATCATCCCCTCCTATGATTTCCAGTGACCTGGATAAGAGTGAGTCAGAACCCAGACTGCTTCAGTCTATTCAATTCCCTCCATTCAGGCAAACTCAATGGCATTTGTGGAAGTAATTCAACACAGTCATTCATAAAACATTAAACATTTTGCACACAGTTGCATTCAAAAAAAATGATTTTAGTTTTAGGAATGAAGCCTTATTGAAAACAAGAAATGTCACAGTATTACAGTGAAATAAGGTATGTCCACAGGCAAGACATTAGTAAAATCTTTTAGCAAATGAAACATTTTAAGAGATGGTTCAAATAGCATTTGTGGAAACTCAAAAGTACTTACCACCAGGGCTCCTGCTCTTAGCCCAGGATCATAGGGGACTCTAAAACTCTCTGGAAGTTTGCTGCTCTGTAGTTTTTCAAGCTTTTGCCTAAGTTGCGTGATAACTGCAAGTGAGAAATCCCATTGGAATCAAATTTGGAAAGGAAAAAGTTATAGCTACTCAAATCTGCTAAGCATCATGATTTAGCTAAAAAAAAAAAAATCCTCAGGTTAGCTATTTTTTAAAACGCTCTCCTCATGTTCTCTCAATTTGAAGAAAGGAAGAAAACTCTTTAGCTTGCACTATTTATGGCTAGGCTCGTTTCAGCCACCTGAGGTTAATGTCTTCAAGCAGCACACAAATAATGAGCCCCCTGCCAGTGTTTCATGTTCTTCCTGACACTCCATCTCCAGACATTTAGAGATTATATTAAAGTGTCACCTTTTTCAACAAATCGAAACAAAACACGGAACAACTCACAAAAGAAATATGTTACCTTTGTAACTGCCAAGGAAATCTTGAACTCTTCACCCGAAGGGCTCAGAAGTAGGAGGCAATTAAAGCACCTAACATTTTCCAATCTTATTTTAACCTACTTTATTTTTCTAGCAGCCTGACTCACAGCTTCTGAGCACTTGGCATCAATTATACTGTGATCATAAGGACTCCAACAATAGAGATACTGAATTTCCTATCCTTCTAAAACTTGTTTCGTATTTCAGCCTTGTTAATCTCACAGTCCAAAAAAATAACATTTGCCATTTATTTGTTTGCACAAGATTTTTAATATCCCCACATAAACTGAATCTGTAGCGTATTTTCATTCATAAAACCTGTAAGCTGCTGAATCTTCAGCATAAACACACACAAAACACTGTATGTGATTCACTGTTCATCTCAGTTAGCGGGCATTAGCCACATACGGAATACACTTGCTATTACCCTTTCAGGACAAAGACCTGAATACTATTCAAAAATAAACTATAACTACAGAGCATATGCGATAAAACACTGCAAATATGTTCAGAGGTACTTCTGAAGAAGAAAATTGAAAAGGAAAGTAATATGTTAGATGAAGGGAAAATAAATCTGCTATCAACTCAAATAAATCAAGCCAGGAGAATTACTTGAGAAGTAAGAGAACACAGATGTGATACCTGTCTTAAGGACTTTTAGAAAAAGAACTACCTAGAAATGCCAAGAGACTGATGAAATATCCATTCTGTTAAAAAAAAAAAAGTTGACAGCAAAATATAGGAGCTAGTGAGTAAACATTTTAATTAGATAATCTCTCCTAAAACCAAACCAAACCAAAGCAAATCAAGGTTGTAGTAAACTAAGCAATGAGATAACTTTCTAAAATGTAATTACTGATTTGCTAGACAACAGGGTCTGGGTACAAATAGCTTGATTTCAATAATTCTTCTAATTATCACAGACAACATAATTTGGAAATTGTATACCAACCAACTGAAGCTCGTAAAGATTAAGAATTATCTGATTTTAAAATACAACTGAAAGCTTTTGCTAAAATATTTCCAAGATGATCTATCTGAAGAACAGCATGCTATGCAGTTTAAGAAAGAGCAGCACAGACATATATTTGGAAGAGACATCAGCTAACAGAGTGGTGTGGAAAGCAGACAACCTTATATAAGCCAGAAATATTATGATCTTAAGAACTTATTTATTTCTGATCACTTGCTATGTTTAGATATAAACAGACAGCTTACATGAAAAGTGAGAGAAATATCTTCAGAGCACCATCACTACTAGATCACACTGGACCAAACAGGAGGAACTTTTTAAATGAAAAACAAATCACAAATAACAGAAGAAGAAAATAAACACAAAGACTAGATGAGATTGCATGAGGGCATGGAATGCTACACATTCAGACAAAAAATATAAATATGTATGAATACTGGAAACACTAGAGCAAAGGAGGAGCAATATATGCAAGGAGAACATTGAGGAAATGTGTTTTAAAAATTTAACAAGCAAAGGCTGCCTGTTGGAAAAATGATATTCTCAGTAATCTGAACATAAAATAAACTAGATATATCATTAGCAGGACACCCCATAGTTTCAGGAAGCTTCATTTTTTGGAAATGTCAACTAAATCAGTAATCTTTCCACGTTCTGCTGTATATTACATACAAAGCTTACTTAACTTCAAAATCTGGTGGAAGTAAATGTGATTGCTTTCTCTTGAAGCTTATCTTCTTTTCCCTCACCCTCTTCAAAAGTAATGCATTATGGAAACCACTGCCAATACAGACATGTACATCTGCAACGGCAGTAGATATTTTATAAAAAGTGGGATTCTGGACCACATTCACCCCTAAATAAGCTAAGCAGGAATGACTTGCTGAGCCAAGAACCTCATGGGCTAGACCATATCAGCTTGAACTCGTAAGAAGAGCTGTTCTCTCTCTATGAGCTTTTGGAACTCAATTGATGTCATATGTCTTTTCCTTCTTCCTCCTATCTCCAAGTAACAACTAGGAATGATGATTCTAGGAACAAGTTCTTAAGGAAAGAAGTAGAAAAGCACAGAGGTAAATAATCATTGTATAATCCTAATGTGGCACCCTAAGCTGAGCTTGCAGAGACTGGAAATAAGAACACCACGTCTGCATCTCATGGGACTGCTCCTCCTCACACTGCAAAGCACCAAGAATATGCTCCATGCATCACTGCCCACCCAAAGCTACTTCTGTGGGCTAGCAAAAACTGTTTTGGACTCCTCCTCAGTCTTACTGCCAAGACGGATTTTGGGACTTTTTAGAGTAAGGCTGTGTTTCTTGGCAAATGTGTCTTTTTGTCTTTATTTCCTGTTAATATTTGTGTTCTGCTTTGCTTTGTTTTTCAGTGCTAAGGGTTATGTACAAGATCTTAACTGAGCACTTCCCAGTCGTTCAGCATAGAAGTTCAGGATCAGTCAGAGCAGAGGTTTGTATAAGGTGTCTATAATATTGATACTCTTCTCTGCTTTAGGGAGAAAGGGGCAAACAACGTATTGTTGATTTAACCCCTATCAATCTACACTTGCAATTTATATAAGAATAAGATGCTCTTTTACAGTGAATTATGTATGAATTTCTAAATAAACAGTAATTTTCTGCCTAGGTTTTCACACGTATAGAAAAAAAAAAGAAACATAGTATCACAAATGGAGGAATGCCAGTGAGCAAATACCTTGAGACGTGACATCATACTTTTCTGCAGAAACTGATTTTATCTCCATTGTGACTTTATGCAGCAATTCAATTACTTGAACCTGCTTCACGAAGTCCTGCAGCATTGCCTTCCCACAGCCCCGCAGATAGGCCTCGAGGATCACAGCAAACCTCTGCTGGTAGTGCATAGACTGGGCAATCTCACTTCTTAGAAACCAAAATAAGAAGTGGCCAATTCTTTTGTTCTAGAGGGCGAGAAAAAAATGCTAGAATTAGCACGCATGGCAATTTCTTGAGAAAGCGCCTTCATAATGCCAGTAGCTTTGACATAACTTGGCTGTATTTTGAAGTACTTACTCTCAAACCCCGTTTCAGCAGAAACCTGGCTAATGCGCTGTCATGATACGGCTCAAATTTCACAGCCTGAAGAACACAAAAGTAGAAGACAAATGCTATTAACATATTTAAGATCCTGTTGCACTTAAAATATACAGATGACAGCTACAGACCACTTTGCTGCAGGAAGAGAAGCAGAGGTCTTCCAAGAAAGCAGAAAGTTGAGAAAGCAAAGCAATGTTTCTTTGTTTTAGAGCAAGCATTTTTTTATTAGTGACAGGTTCTTTTCAGATATATTATTAATGTGACAAATGAAAGCAACACCAGAATCAGCCACGAAGACCAATCTGAGGTCATATGCGTTAGTGAAACAGAGCAACACCCTTCTCGGGTAGTCTTGGCAGGCTGTAATGAAAACCAGCAAGACTAGAAACTTGCTTGTAGATGATTTGCTCAGAGGATGCTTGTAAAGATTATTGTCAAATTGATTTATCACTTGTAATTGTCCTTTAATCAAAAATTTCATTAAAACAATTTTTTCCTGACAATATTCACAATGTAAGACTCACAGCCCATGGTTCCCTACCGTTAGCAGCACCAAGAATGACACCCAGCAGCAGCATTCTGGCCCGGAGCCCCTGAACGTACCACAAAATAGACTAAAGGCCCCAATATACTCCTGTATTAATGGGGCCCTATTAAGAGCAAGACTTTGGCACAGCTCTTTTTCTTAACAACTATGAGCACAGATGTATTCTTCTCTTCTGAGAGACACTCCCCTGCACCCAAGCCCACACATATTTCGAAGCTGCTGCCAAAAGAGGGTGGGAACAGAGAGCCAATAACTTTTTTAAAGCTTCATGATTAGATTTTTTTTTTTTTTTTTTTTTTTTGCTGTTATGGCCTCCTGCCCCTCAGTAACCAAGTGAGTTTATCCACATAAAAATCTCTCACGCTTTCAGGTGGTGGGAGGTGAGGGGGAATTTGGTCATCCCAGGTGAGGTTTCTCATGCAACTCATTTCCTACCGCTGTCTGCTCAAGGAATTCCCTTTTGCAGGAGGATCATATTATTATTAAGGGGGAGAATCACCTAACTGCATATCCCATGAGATAGGAAAAGAAATAGGAAGCAAGTAACCCCTGGAGCAGAGCCACAAAATGCCCCGCACGGCCAGAGGGGGTAACACCAGAGGGAGACAGGGAGGTGACACAGTGGGGGATTAAGGCCAAACAAGGGGATGTGCAGGGAGCCGGCGCTCCCGGGACACTCAGCTTTCAGAAGCACCAAAGTGTGCAAACCTCCAGCCATAGTTATTCAACAAAACATAATGGCTCTTTCAAGACATCCGTGCTCCACAGCTTGCTAAGAAACAACTGTGCCCTCAGCAGAGATCTACTAAATGCATCCAGCTGAGCACAGTTCTTAGTGCTTAGAAGTCCAGCAGCACCCACTTGTCTTCTTGGTATTGCAGTATTGGTGGCACTCCTAAAATGTAAGTGCTCTTGTGGGTTGTTTCAACAGAAACAAACATCCTTTTTCAGTCAACCTTCCAGAAAGAACAAGCTTACAAAAATGCTACCAGGACTTGTTTTTTTCCAACCACTGACTAAGCAATAGAGAAAAATGCCAAGAACTGGACTGCAAGAGCTGCCTTGATCATCTCTGCAAGACCATCTGTCTTAGTGCACCAAGCAACAGCATATTTAGGAAAATTAGTGAAAACTTTCAGATGTAAACAGGTTTTCAAAAATATGGGCCATTTTACTTGGTTAGGTTAGGAGATAAGAGGTTTTTTAAATAAAAAGTACTTTCACTGCAATAAGGCACCTAAAAGCCTTATCATTACTTAAATATCAATGGATTTGCTCACAGTTCCAAGAAAGCCTATTAGAAACCTCATTCTCGTGTAGGTTTTGCTGAATGTTCTCAGCATATGTCTCTGAAAAACAATTTAAGAACCAAATACAGCCAAACAAGAGCTCAATGCTACAAAACAAACATCCCTAAATCAAGGTTGTAAATATATTTTAGCAGGAAGGAATATTAGAAAAAAATGTTTTATGAATATCCTTATAATGCTTAAGGTTCAGAAATAATTATGTACGAGACTCAAGTCCAGTTTCCTTTTCTCCCCATGGAGACAATTTTCAATATTTGAAAATCATCAATAAAAGCTGGCAATTAAAGGCCCCTGCCAGCACCCTGGCCTTGCCAATTCACCAGCAGAAGAACTTTACTTTCTGTCATATACAAACAGTTCAGTCCTTCTCACTGACATTCACTTTATAACAGCATTTTCTGGTATTTAAACTATCCTTTCCATGTTTTATTAACTGCAGAGAGACCACAGACCTTTCTGGCAAGCTCCATGGCCTTATTTATGGCATGCCTATTTCTCTTTGGGAGAGACCTGGGGAGAAATAAAATGTTTGTTTGATATCTAACTCTACTGGGAGGCAGAATTGAGAATATCCTGTGCACAGTGTAATAACCATAAAGCTTTCTTGAAGTCACACACGCAAAAGGTGATGATCGTTTTCAGAAGAGGCATCTCAGATGTCTCCATTCAGCATAGCCTGACCTGCATTCTCTGAAAGAAGAAATGGGTTTTCAAATATACAGGGGTATCATGGCTTTGCTGCAGACCAGCGATGGCCTGTGCACTGTAACTTACCATGGAAGGAAAGACAAGGAAGCAGCAGAGGTCAAAGCTGGATTCTGGGATTAATTTCTTACTAAAAATCATCAGTGAAATTAAACTATGACCTTATGCTGGGCTAGTTTGTTTAATTCACTTTTAGAAAGAAAAATTTTCTCAAATTGTATTTCCTGAGAATAAACGATTTTGAAAACAAAAGGAAAAAAGAATCACCTCTTCTTTTATGCATTTGCCTAACAATCAGTCACCACCTGATTTAGACATAAAAGGAAAAAAAATGCTGAGCTACAAGCATAGCGCGTAAGCTTACCACCAACCTTATATACATATATATATGTATATATATAGTAGCAGCTACATGGGAGGTCCAGTGAGGTAACCACAGCTGCTTCTTTCGTTCATGCCTAAGTGCCCAAATCCTGCCTGGGGAGCCTAATCTTCAGGCAAGCAAAGACAAGGCTAAAAAGGCTGGTTTAAAGCACTACCAAAGTACTTCAAAATCAAAGCTGAGTTGACTGACTCCTTTTTCTTAGGAAGCAGAGCTCTCCCTGCACAAACTGAAAGTCCCAGCACACAGATGCCCAGGCTGCTGCAACTCCTTTATTTTTTTAAACGCTGATCCAGTTCTTTGATTCTCTGCTGAATCCACTGCTGGCTCTGTGGATGACAGTGGCTCCGGCCGGGCCGGAGCCCTGCAGGCCTAGGAGGACGTGCTCACCGTGGGGAGAAGCAGCGGGCACCTTTCACCGGCCAGCACTGACTAGGCCCCTGCCAGCTCCAGCTCCAGCATCGTTTTGTGAAAAGCCAACAAACCAATTTTCATGTATAACTGGCCCAAACATTTCAGATGTTCCCTCCGTCCATCAGGAGACCACACACAAAGCCCTTCAGCTATACAGCGCTGTGGTTCATTTCCATTAAAAACACAGTTTTATGCAACTTCCAGGAATGAATTAAGCTTATATACAAAGTCATAACCACCCTTTATTTTCTTTTTAAAGGTTTTTAGAAGTTTCTAGATAAGCGTGTTCCCCTTAAAAGCACAACATTGAAGACACTGCCATGTAGTATGCAACTAAACTGTTATTTTTAAATCTAAAACCCAACTCCATATCTAAATCTAAATAATCTAAACTTCAACTTCAGGTCTCGCCTCCATTAACATACAATCTGCTTTTCCTTTCCTTCTCCTGTGCTTCCAGGCCATTCCTATGGGTCAAACCTATGGGTAAAGGCCAGGCAACAGCTCTTTGGTGCTATGTGATACAGGACAGACAGGCAGCTCGGGTGTGTTCCCACCACGGCTGTGCTAACATTGCCCATTTCCAGAAAAACATACTCTTGTAGGCACGAGATGCAAGCTGCAAGGCAAGGCAACTGCCACACAAGGACACGAACACAGAAATAAAGGCAAATGCAAAGTGTGTTTTGGGTTAATTTGGTAACCAATGCTGCTTTGACTAAATACTGAAGACCTCAAAAATGGGGTCATTGACTACCACAGGAATGGTTATGTGATAATGCAAATATTCCCGGAAGCCCGGAGTTCAGGAATGCAAATATACTTTACCTGCACAAGCTGCAAGAGGTAGTGAAGAACATCATCATCTTCCAAGCTTTCCAGCTTCTGAACTGCCATTGCTCGTACATTTTCGTCGGAAAAGTTACAGTCCAGAAGCTGCATCGTGAGTCCAACATCCAAAGCACTTTGATCCCACACCTCCTTTTTAGCTAGCAACTGGTATGTTTTGGCCACTACTTCCTGTTGTCCCCATTTCACTGAGCTAAGCAGCTTAGGATATGCCTTGGGGTGCTTTATGCTTTCATATCTAAAATGCCACAACAGTTCTTTGTCCTCAGGAGAAAGTGGATTAAGTGGGTCTGTTGCTATGATCTCTTCAAGTTGCTTGCGAAGCTGGTTGGGCATTTCAGCCCGTGTCCTGTCTCCTGGCGGGTCAGATGTTATTCTGTGCTTGGGCAAGGCAATTGGGTGACAATATTTGTCTAGTACGATGGAAATAGCCATTGAGTTTTCTTTATCTGGATTAGTAGCTGACGTGAGTTTGTCTGCGTTGATACTTCCTTGTTCTTCCCCCTTGCCTGGGATTTTCCACATGTGAAGCACGTACTCGCCACTTCGGAGCAGAAAACGGTGATCTATCAACAGAAGATTTACATAATAGAGAAGCTGGGTTTTGCATTTTGAATCGGAGTTGGGGGATTCATGTGACTGAAGGTTAGTCTTTGTGGACAGTCCCTGTGCTTTGCCGCAGTATATCTGAAGATTAAGCAGTGCTCCTTTAGGCAAATCCTTGATTTTGATATCAAACTCCAGCCAAATATTCCACAGAACCTCCTCAGTAAAAGGTTTAGATGAAGTCCTCCTCTGTGAAAGGAGCTGTTGCCCGTGTTGAATGTTAGCCTCAACAAACACAGTGAGATCAGTATTTCTTGGCAAAACTGGGATATCAATGCCAACTATTTTCACCCTAAATTTCCTGTTACAATCCCACAAAGAGATAGTGAAGACTCTCTCATGATCTTTCCCATCTATGGTCAACTGTTCGTGGTACCCTGTAACTCCCGTGCAGTCATCCACCAACGGCCACTCTTCCTTCTGAACCTCATCCTCGCTGGGGTCAGGCGGGTTGTCTAGCACCAGGTGGATTTCCTCCCCGTTCTTAAGGCACTGTCTTATCCAGTGAAAATCTTTAATTGGCGTCTCTCCAGTAATGTACTCATCTCTGCCACAAATTCTGAGAACAAAGTCCAACTCACTATGATCTTCAGGGATATCCATCAAAGACTTTTTCTTCGCCATTTTTGTGAAAAAACTATGGAGAATCATATCTGGAGTGTCATCAATTGACACCTTAATTTTTTGGCTGGTTGTTCCTCTATGTATGATTATGAAAATGTTATTATTGGTGATCTTTTTGAACAAATATTCTGGGAGTGGCTTGGATGTAGTCCAGGGGTGCATTGCATACAATTTAGGATCTCTACAGGCCACCTCTATCATCCGTGGAGTGACTAACCTGCGACGGGTAAACTCTAGTTCATCATCATGCACATTGCTCACATCAGTGACATCATAACCAATTAAATCATTAAGCTGTCGCTGAAATTCCTGAACTTCTTCTGATGGTTTTTGTTTCTGGACAACGTAGATCTTGCCTACCTTTTTTTGTAACACTTTCCAATACAGTATACAGTCTAATGTCTGTAATACTTGATGTTTATCATAAATTTCATACCACTGCCCTTTCTTCTGATACTGGAGAATAAACTGATCAGGAGTGAACATATGGTAGAAGTCTGTGGTTTGGCTCATCTCTATTGCACGCATCCAAATCTGTGCTTTCATTTGCTCAACTGTGCAGTTGCCAGCTATTTCAAGTAACATCATTTCTGGTACTTTAGTATGTTTAAGGCTTGTAGGTAAAATGAATTCAATAGATATCAGTTCCATTGAAGACAAATTACCCGATGTACAATGAGGTTTCATTCTTCTTCTCCTTCGTTTGTTCTCCTCTCTCATAACAACAGGCTGCTCATAATCCCCCAACTCCATGCCAGAAGAAATCTAGCAAAACATACAAATGTTTGATTACCTTCTCATTTACATTTCTCTTTACTCTTTTTTTAAAAGCTCTCAGTGAAAATCAGAGGCCAGTCAGAACCCTGCTATACACTTTTTGTACTTCCCATTCCCCTTAATTATTGCTTATAAATAGTTGTTTTACATTAACCATCTCAGATCTAATCTATTCAATTTGAAACATAATATAACGAGAAGCAATGATTAAGTGATTAAAACAGAGCTTTTAAACAGTGATTTATAATTTATGAGCCTAAGTGGCCCTTCTTCCCAGATTCAATGGAAACTATGAGGACAAGCAGTTGACCATGTAGTTGCTCTGCTGATTTGTTCTTGCTTGTGTTTAACTGAACACCGATCCTTCTGTTTTGGTGCTGTTGATATTATCATAAGTGGATTTTCATAGAAATCAAAAGACACATTACTGTATATGAGCAAAACAATATCCTATCAAGCTTTAAGGAACACAGAAAGAAAACAAAGCAAGAAATTTCTCTACAGACTGCAGAGAGGTGAAATTATTCCCATTCTCCTTTGCCTTTCTCTTTATTGATAAAGAACCAGAACTTACACCCCCCAAAATCCCTTAACATTAAAAAGTCAGTCACTATCTCCCAAGAAGAATATTTAATGTACATCTAAATTCTAGCCTGTATCCTTAGATGTGCTTCTTTTATTAAAAAGTCAGTTCACCAGACTGATAACATCCTACAATTTTAAAGCAAGCACTTTAAAAAAATAGTATGTTAAAGAACCTCATAAGCTGATGACATTATCACGCTATACATAAAGTCCACCTAAACCAGCTTGTAAAACAACTTTGAAAGTAAATTCTCTATCTCACCATCTTTCAAAAAACCAAAAATACTGTTGCTCTCAATTCATCTCCATTGACCGTTACTGAAGTGGAAGTTTTCAGCAAGAGTCTGAAAGAGGAAAGCGGCACTGACGGGACGCGCTCACGCTGAGCTCTCCTGCACTAGCACCACATTACAGTGACACACCGAACAACTGTTTTTTTCAGACAACATCTCTAACTGCTTGAAAATCTAAAACACACCACGGGAACAATGCTCTAGCAGGTAACAAAACACGAGGATAAAAATACACGATCTTAAACTGAAACTGCAATCCTTTTTTGAGCTCCGGAAAGCAAACAATCATAGACACCACCTTTACAGTTGCCAAAACACAATGAAATATTACCTGCTTGTAAAATAAAGGCTGACTTGCTGAAGACGACTCATTTGTTTAAGTTTTGAAGTTTCTCTTTTTTTAAGGGAAGATTATTCACACCAAAAAAATTCTTTGTTCAAGCTGTTCTGCTTTTCTTGCTCACCCTCATATCCAGATGCAAAGGAAGTGCTGCACTTACCAGGAAGGAAGTTTTAACCAAGCTGATTATACATATGATGTCTCATTTTAAAAAAAAGTTAGAATGCTTTTCCTGTTACAACATTAAAAATACACTTACAGTGCAGCAATTCAATTTTAACACAACAAGCATAGAAGACATGCTTAAAACCTATAAAAATAGCTAAAAAAAAAAAAAAAAAAAAGGAACAATAAATCTAATAAATATGAATAAAATATATGTGTGGAGTTCATCCTCCAGAGTCAGGATGAACTATAATTTTACAACCTAGTTACTATATAAAAGAACTAGACAAAAGCTACCAAATAAAAGACAACTAAAGCAGTTGTGTTTCCTCATTTTTATATACACTGCAGTCATTAAGAGGATTTCCAACCCAAATTCATTACAGTTTTTCAAGCCAATCTCTGTAGAGCCACGACATGGAGATGCTGTCTTTCAAGGATTTTGCAAGAAATCTCAGCACTAAAATTGCTGGGAAATCTCCCTTCTAGCATTTTTAGCTCATCCGTTTGTGATTATAAACACATACAGTGAAGTCCACTAGATAGAACATACAAGATTCGAAAGGAATTTAAACCACGGACTTTCAGCCCAAATTCTTGTGCTTAACAGCACAGGTTAATTCCTACCTGAAGAGCCGCTTCCTTACCAAAACAAAACAAAACAGAACAATTCCCCACACATGCACAATAAAAGAAATGACTTGAGAAAAAAATTACAAATGAAAAAGAAAAGATAGTGAAAACTCAAATCTTTTCCTTTTTCCTTAAGACTTTTGCAGTGACACAGCGACTGTTTTGGAGAGCAGCAAGCTGCACACATCCTGCAAAAGTGATGGCTCTGAAAAGGAGAGAAAAATATACGAGACAGCTGAAAGGTCTTTTAGCTACAGTGAAGTGGGGTATCTTCTTTCTTTCTTACTTTCAAAGATACCCATGCTTCGTGGCCCAGAAGACACTACTCTTATGAAAAGAAAAAAAAAAAAGAAAAAGCTCCTTCTGCACTAAAAATAATACACAAAGTGTCTTATCTGCCTCCAATGTACCACACAATATCTGAAATTAACCCTTTGCCAAAGTTAAAAAGAAGAAAATACAGTCCACAGTAGACACCACTCAAATTACTCACAGCATCATTCTGCTTAGCAGTTAAGATTAATTTCTTGTAAAGATGATATTACTTTCCATTGATAGCCATTTCCATTTCAGGAAAAGAGTTTGGGGAAAATTAGCTTTCTCGACTCTTTGGAACCAATATTTGAAATTTCTCAGACCACTAAAATCTACTCCTCCTGGATGAGCAAGACATGTCCAGGAGTCATCATTTGTGCTTGTGCACCTGCAGCCTGTGAGCCTTCATCAGCTGATTGCTCTGCAGGATCTCAGCGCTTCACGTCGACCTTCCTCCCTGCTCTTCCTCTGGGCTGAAGAAAACACCCTGGTGCTGGGAACCTAAAGGCCCAGGACAGTCAGGAGAAGGAAGCAGCCAGTTTCAAACACACAAGGGAAAGGAGCTGGGGTGACGGGGGTAGGAAAGGAGCAACGCGGGGGCAAAACATGTTCATGGTGCCTTCGCCCGGACATTCCCTGCCACCCAAGTGCTTGACTTTGCAACACTCTTACAAAGACAGTATTTTAAGCAATAATGTATAAAATACATAACATAGTCAGGAGTTTAATACGTTTCGCTTCATTTAAATAGAAGATATTAGCAATGAGAGTTTTGTTCTTTTTCAAACAGGCTATTCCATAAATAATCCAGGTTCTGAAAGTCTTTGTGCTGTCCCTATTAAGTAAACAAGGACTCACTACAATTTCATTTGTTTTTTTGCCAGGCCTAAGAAAGATCTAACATGTGCCCTGATCTTGCCACCATGCAGCATGCACTTAAAGATGAATTTTTCAAAAACATATATTCTGTTTCCCGCTAAGCCTTTCTAGCAGTACTCAGCAGATCAAGACCATGAAGACTATCAAAAAAAAGCATCTTTTCCTCATGTTGCAGGGAATTTTGTTATACCCTGCTGATCTGAAGTCACTGTTTGACAGCTTCACTGCTTAAAGACACAAGCAGAGCAATATCCTGGAACCATCAAATACATTCCCTACAAACTACATCAGATACAACGCAAAGTTTGTGACATTTGAGCAACTGCCTACACAAGGCTGCCCCATTCTCCCCAATTCCTTCGGGCTGCGACCCCCCCCACACCACGCGTAGTCCGGTCTAGTCCAATCCAGGTGACCAGGTCCTTCTCTGACCCCGTTTCTGCTGCTTATAATGTCAGTTCTAGGAATGACGACTGTCTGTAGTCTTGTATCTCCACAAAGACAGACACAACAGCGTCCCCATTCGTAAGGGAGCACCAAACTGTACCTACTTCTTGCTAACCCATGCCTGGACATGCAGCAAACATATCTGCTCATGCATATGCATCCAAAAGCCTTTAGGTATAGACTGAATTAAGAGAACTGGTCCATGATCCCTGATGGGACATGATGGAGCAGGAGCAGATGGGAAAAACAAACAGGCTCTTCTTCTCTGTCTCCACTCCTACAAAGTCAAGTCAACAAACTAATTACATTAAAAAAAAAAAAAAAAAAGATTTTTTCGCATTAGTTTTCAGCTGTATCAGCTCCTTGCTGTTTTACCACTTGCAGGCGTGCTAGGGCCGATACAAGAAAAGGATACGGAAGCAGAGGGAACGCGGCCAGGGCACTTTAGGGTGACAGTGGACTGAAACCGAACTCAGAGCAGCACCACAGGTAATTTGTCTGTAAACACTGGCTGAAAGGTACTTTAAAAAGACAAAGTGGTGTTATCATGAATTATTCCATATATTCTGCTACAAAACGTTCAAGTTATCTGTCAGACGTCACTGCTTGGTTAGGATTGTAGAGTTCTACCAGCTGCACATATTCTTTACTAGTTTCTGTGTCTTCTGATTTAATCAATTTCCAGATTAGTCTTTTCGCTTTAGCATGAACTCCTTCCCAAGCAATACAACCTGCAAGGAAGCAGGGCCCCTCTTCTGCAGCGAGGATTACCTCATCCCCACGTTATGCAAATATAAGAACAATCCAAATTTACATTCACACTTTCTGATAAACAAAACACACAAGCCACGCTACCCAAAATTTCCTTAAGCTTGTTAAATAACTAACTACAAAAACACATTTTGCTTTGCTCTTGTGTCCACATCCACTAGCAATAACCGACTCAAAGAAGGTTCCTATTAGCAAGTAAACTTGATAGAGTAAATAGAGTCGTCAGCGGAAGGTATCCTAATGAGCAGGTACAGCTTAAATTCCCATCAGGAGACTCTATCAGGCACAATCAGACTGCTGCTGTGGTTATGGTGTTTTCTGGACCATGGCGCTTTCACTACAGACCTTGCCGTAATTTTGTTTCTACAACAGCTACACTTTTGGGAGGGAATCTGGAACCATCAGTAATTTCTGGTTGAGAACCATGAAAACCTTTGGCTAAACTGCAGTTACCTTGAGTTACGCAGGTTCCTGGTGATCAACCTTAAAACTGATGTTATAGAGTTAGAAGATGGGGAGATTCTGCAGCGGCACGCTCACTGTTTGGACGCTGGCTTCAAGTTGTGCCTATGTATACATATATATACACATATATATATATATTTTAATACTGATCTTTAACGGTACAACGGGCCCCAGGGCGCTGCAAGGATTTTCGGGGCGTTTTGGGCCGGGGGAGGTTTAGAGCGCGCGCGTGCGG
>VZSV01000101.1:1838617-1864899 GCA_013398735.1 Nothocercus julius
GCGCTGCCGCCAATCACCGCCGGGCCAAGAGGGAACCGGCGCCGGGGCCTCCCCGCCCCGCGCGGCCGCGGCCCCGGGCGGCCGGGCCCCTTCCCCGGGCGCTGAGCCTGTGCAGGTCTAGCCCCTTCATTCCTTGTTTTTCCCTTCTTCCTTTCTTTCTTTATTTATTTTTGTACGCCAGAGGCACAATGTTACATCTGCGGGGAGCAGCCTGCGGGATCATAGTTTACCGCAATAGATATAAAAATGAATTTGCCTTTCCCAGATTCCTTTCATTAACTTCCATATAGAGAAATACGCCGAAGGGAATAGCTCCCGTGCTGCTCGTGCAGGTGCTGTGACCAACTGAAAAGTTGGATAATTGTCAGGGCATTAGTGGATTCTTGACTTTAAAAGTCTTTCACGTGACGGCATTAGGAAGCGCAACGCCAGCCTGAAGCAGACAGTAATGGAGAAACTGCTGCACAAACACTGGGTTTCAAAATTAATGTGTGTTACACTTAACTGTGGCTAACTGAAAGCGTAACTCCTTATTAGCCTCGAGTTCCCCTTTTTCCGAAGACAAAAGCGAAGTAAAAGCCTTCACGTGCTGCGTTTGCAGCAAAATGGAACCACAGCAAAGATTCGCTGAGCATGAGCCGAGTTTCGCCTGATACAGCCAGTAGTATTTGCCAAAGAAGTTCAGCTTTGCACAGCACATGTATTACTGAGTGCTTTAGAAAGAGATTGAAAAATACTATCAAAATAGGAAGCCTGTTGTTGTTTTTGTTGTCTGGATCCACAGACGGATCTCTCCAGGACCACAACTATAGCCAGTTTTGATACAAATCCTATTGAAGTCCATGGACGGTATTTGGGGCTGCTCGAATATGGCCATTGGAGCAGTGGAGGGAAAAGAACGGGGTTTTTTTGGTCAAAAATAGACAAATATAGAAGGAATAATTTACAGCCTTAGCAAATGGTCCTTACACTGCCTGTTGACTTCAGCCAACATTGTGTAAAATGGATATTTTCAAGTAGCTATAAACTAGCATAGTGTAATTTGCAATGAAAAAAACCCTACTTCATTCATGATATTTAAGAAAAGAAGGTAAAGTTTTTAATGTGTTACAGGAAATTTGAAAAATTTGTCTTTTCAGGAGTTAGAAAGTTAATAAAATACTAGATTTTTCAGTTAATTTTCAGCTCCTATATATACCTATATATACAGCACACTTGTCTATTTCCTCTCGTGACTAATCAAATAATAAAAGGTTTCATATTGACAAGAATACTCTTTTTATGCATTGTATATTCTTTGGCAGTACTTATTTCTAACATTACTTTTAATGTTAGTTTTGTTATGTTTTTATTACTTTACTTTTGATTTTCAAAAGTAACTTTAACCCTTCCCACAAATTGTCTGCCAGTCTTTTCCAGGCAAGAACAGTCTGTACAATAAATACCATAGCTTAATGAAGGAAGGTGAGGAATACAATTTGGTATTTAAATGAAGCTGATTTAATCAAAATTAGTCATGCAAAGGAGCAATCATTTTGCTAATAGAATATGGTGATGTGCAGTCAAAATGCAGTTATTTGCTTTATCTTTCAGCTGCAATAAAAATATGACAAGAAATTGCTGTCATGATTTTAAATGGGCATTTTGGAGGCTGGAAAAATGTAGGATTGTAACTTTTGTGTCCTCTGCACAGTCAAATATTATTTTTTATGTTGTTTTATAGTGATCAGAGATAAAGAATAACAAGTGCATTAAACATTCCACAATAGCTATATGTACCAACATATGTCAGAGCTTGATGTAAATGTTCTCTTGTCATTGACGGACTGGGTTCACTGCAGTTTAGGAAATAGTGTCTAATAGGTTTGGGGGCTTTTTTTTTTTCTGTGTTACAAGCACAGAAAAAAATAAATAAATGCAGAAGCTTTGTAGGTCTTAAACCAGAGCCTGTTTGTCTCACCCCAGCAATATGTACGTTCAGTTTTGTAATTGCTTAGTTATGTAAAGAGAATTGAAAAATCACTGTGGGCTAAATTGCGCTTTCTGATGAATGGTAGGTAGCATTCTGCTTCCTTGCTGAAGTTATAAGTTGGTATTTTCTAATTAGGTTATTGTGACTTTATGGTGTGTTCAGTTCGGGACTTAAAATAAATTGACAATATCCCTGTATTTTACAGCTCTGCTCTGAAAACGGATCACGTAAGTATGATAACTTTATCATAGTCATTTTGTGCATATTCAAGATCGTCTGGTAACTTTAGTGTCAAAAGGAAATTTTTGTTCTTGCTGTTACTTTGCAACAAGCAGGGGAAGAGTGAGCTGGATTTTAGCTTGGCTTGTGCATCACATCCAAGTTATAGGGTCTGCTTGTGTAATGGATATACCTGTCAGGTAAATGTTGCGTGCAGATCTGTCCTTCATTCAGTGGTTTATTTAATGAGAGGCAGCCCAAACACTTCATTTCTTCTCACACCAGTTCTGGTCATGCCCGGGGGAGCAGTAGATGGCTGCCGGAGGAGAGGGGTGGATCCAGAGGACACATTAAGGCTGTGCTCCTGCTGCAGGGATGGCTGTGGCCAGTTGGATCCTCAGACATCTGCTATGCGAGTGCCTGGCTTGGGTTCCTGGGGAGAGGCATCCCAGGGAATCTCTGAGGATCTCTTGGCATGGAAGCGGCCTTGTGGCCTGGTCCAGAACGACCTCCGTGAACCCACTCCACTGTATGTAGGGCAGGAACACAGGGAAAGAAGAGTCTTACCTCTCTCTAGTGCCTTTTCCTCCTGCTCTTATCTTTTATTCTGCTAGTCTATGTTCCTGCTGATCTAGACTTTGCATACAATGCCTCATTTCAAAAGTCTATAGCTCTCCAAGCAGAAAACAGCAGGTGTTTAAAAGCACCCTGAGGATACATCTTATGAAGACTTTGCCTCCCATTTTATCATTTTACAAAACAGATATTTAAGGTGTAGATTCCTCCACATACCTCTGAAAGCTACATACACGCATCAGCTGAAACATAAGACTCGTGAAAAGTGAAACGCTGCTTACTGACTGTAATACATACTTCTAGGTGTTTATATATGTACGTGTTTGTTAGAGAGACAGCATTCCTTGTGGCACCACAGTGTGTGTACACAGATCTTTTAGACCACCGTTTATTCATGCGGGGTGGAGAAATGCACGAGTCTTGGGGCTGCCATTGGAGGTCTCAGTATTACATGGCGATGCAATATTGCATCGTGTGGTGGTGGTGGTGGTGGGACTTGGCAGAAGAAATGAAATAGGACTTAAAGAGAAATGGAGAAAAAAGGAGTCCACGCTTCTAATCAGGCCTCTAGTCTAATGAAGAACACACATATAAATATAAGCTACAGGCAGAAATTTCCCAGTCTCTGAAACTTGCTCTCCAATGTGTGAGCTGAGTGGGCTGCAGGCTAAGTGCAGCGCGAGGCTTCCCTAGGCAAGCTCACCTCGCTGCTCTCCTCACCTGCTACTCTCTGGCTATACCTGGATATACTCACTGTTGTACTGTCTAGGTATTTATCTTAATCTGAGAAAAGTGCTCTGCTCTATGCGTATTTATTGGAGTCTTTTCCTGTCTGTGGGGAGGTATATATATCAGCAGGTATTATGCAGGTATCTTATATTAAGAGATAAATTACAGTTATGTAAGGGTAGACTTTTATCATAGGATTTATGTATTTTTGTTCTTTTAAGTGCATAATATGCAATCCTCTCACTTAAAACTTTCATACCTTTTTCTATTTATGTACCATGTCCTTAACACACAAAAATGTTTCTTACAAGAATTTTAAGCACCTGCTGGCTAACCGATCTGTTTTCACAATACTCAGGAGTACTAGAAAGACATTCAGATAGGAATATGTTTGCTCCATGTGGTTTATTTGAACACAAAATCTTGACCTTATCTTCCCTGGAACCACAGCCTTCTCCAAAAGTTTAACAGATGATTTTTGCAGAGTGCCCAGGGGATCACCACGTTGCGGTTATTCTGGACCAGAGAGCAGGACCTGCTTCCCAAGGGCTGCATCCCTTGCACAGGCTGTGGGCAGATCTGTTCTCTCCTGTTCTCTCCGGGGATCCTGCCTGGGAGCTGGGGCTGCCTCTGTGACAGCCTTTTGTGTGAAAGATACCTTGTCACAGAGGTAGCTTTGCTAAGTAAATATCTGTCCTCACATTGGAAAATAGGTCTTCTTTCATTGTAGACAAAAGTCTTGCCAGCCAGCCAGCAGAGCTAAAATGAATAAAAAGTCAGATTCATACTTGGAACTTTGTATACCTATCTCATAGAAACAAAAAGCTATGAAAAATTGACGTCACCTGGGAATGAGCACAAAGGGAAGGGTCAGTTCTTACGCACAAAATGAGGACAGCTGTGACTGTTAGTGCTTCATCACATGGCTGTGATGGATGCCCTATGGGCCCTATGGATGATCTTTTATTGCATATGTCTGCTAGGGCTGGTTAGGCAAACTAACATGGGGGTCTGGCCCAGATAGACTAGATTGTCAGATGTCCATTTTAGGATTTCTTGAGTTACCACCACAAATATTACATCACCTATTAAATGCATGTCCTTGTATTTTCCTGCCTGCAGCTGAAAGCTAGTGCTCTTCAGCAAACTTCTGTAAACCCTTTTATTCTTTTTCTTTCTGCAACATGAAACCTGAGCTGTTCAGCAGGGCAGGACATGGTACCTAGGCCCAGTTTGGATGGAGCAGCCTGTTCGGTCCTGGTCTATCTTGGAAAACAGTACCTGCTGCACGGTGCTGGCCAGCCTGCTCTGTACATCACACGCTCCCTCATCTGCCCAGGAAAATAAACGGTGCCCTATTCCACCCAAAGTGCTATTCTGTTCTACCCTTTTACTGGAGCAAGAAGGGACTGTTGCAATGTCTGTCTCTCCTCCACGGCTTGGCCAGTGTAGCTGCTGGCTCGTGTATCAGCTAGATTGGAGTGACAGGAAATTTTAATGTCTTGTAAGTTTGCAATACGGCAGATGGCCAGAGCATGTAGGGCACAGTGACACCAAGTTGGACTAATACCCCTCCAGGCATCGCTAGGCCAGCTTGCCTACAATACAGTTATGTGGCTGGCAAACAAGCAGGGCGTGGAATTAGATCCATTCATGGTTATTTGGCTGGTTGTCTATCAACTATTGAAGAGACATAGCCCACAATATTCCTGTTCTGAACAATACCCAGAGTCTCTTTGATGCACTTCAAAAGCTCCAGGAAGTCCTTCTAAAATCACATGAGGCACAGGAATTCTTTGCCTTGTGTTTCATCCCAGCAGGGAGCAGTTGTTCTTCCCTATGAAGCTGATGCTCTCTCCCAAATTTTTTCCCACGTGCCTCCAATAACAAAATGCTTTGGCTGAGCTGCTGCAGTCTTTCAAGTACGACAGTATCCACAAAACACCTGCTAGGTTGACAGGCATAAGGATGTGGCCGTGAGGACACAGGGAGACACCAGGAGGTATCCCTCTCTAATCTCAGATGGCCTAAAATACTCTAGGTTCTCCTGATAATCCCTTCATGGTTCCCATTAAAATGAAGAAACTACCTGGGTGGAAGGTGAACCCCATTATGCTCAGAGGAGGAGGAGGAGCTATTTCTATCAGACAAGGCTATTTCATTAGCAATGCCCTTACTTCAAGGAAGAATGGTTGATGCTAGCATGTGTAACTAGTGCAAAAGCATGAGTGGCTTTGAGGAGTTTTGAAAATCTCTTGTGAATAAGTGATTCCCTGGAAGGCCCCGTAGCAGGGTTTATGTTTAAGGCACAGAAGTTGCTGGAAAAGAGCAGGTACTGAAGGACCTGCCTGAGGGAGTGAGCACAGGCGTGCTGGGAAGCAAATCCTGAAATAGGACAGTGAGAACTGGGATCAGTGCCACAGAGCTGGGTCTCAGGGCATGGCACACTGCTGCTGTGGCGCTGATCCTTGTGATCCTTCAGCCACCAGAACCTGCACAGAGGATGGGGCTTCCTAGACTTTATGCCCAATAGAAACTGAACCGCATCAGAATCTAATGAGTCATGTATCTTGACAGTGCTCTTGCCAAACCCTGAAAATGGCAATTACACTTCACTTTTCCTTCTTTGTCTCTATTTGAAATAATCAACATCAGAATAATTGTAGATGAAGGTGTTGCTAGGAGCTTAGGAGTGGAAGGTCTGTTTCTTTTTCTCATGAGGACAAAAGTCAATGGACACAAACAGAAGCACAGGAAGTTCTGCATGAACATAGGAAAAATCTTTTTTTAATGGGACGAACAGGTTGCCCAGGAAAGTTGCAAAGTTTCTATCCTTGGCGATATTCTGGACACGGTCCTGGAAACCTGCCATAGGTGACCCTGCTTGAGCAGGAGGCTTGGACTAGATTGGTCCCTTCCAGGCTCAACCCCTCTGTGATTCTGCTTGATTCTGTGAATCAGAGCAGAAGACGTGGCCTGGCTCTGACCCGCTGCTCGGTGTGTGAGATGCCTGTGAGATGTGTTAATAACTCAAGAGAGAATAATGTCACCTGGTCTTGTCAAGTGTTCTGAGCGTTGCTTAGGGAAAGATCAAGATACCCAGGGCTGTGTCCATCTGCCAGGAGTGGAGGCATGCTGAAAAAAAAAAAAAAAAAAAAAAAAGATTGATCTTAAGCCTCCAGATTTCACTTGCAAGTTGTTGGCACCACTCCAACATGGTACTAAGAGCTAACTGGAAATTTACTGAAGATAAAAATGAATATAGGCCAATGGAAGCAAGCAAGCTATCCTTAACAAAAATATTGAAGTAATGCATAGTCAATGCAGAGAAAGAAGTCAAGTATTTTAGGGTTCCATCTGCAGAATGAAGACATGAGGCCACTGGAGGTCCAGCTGCACTGCCCCACGTGCAGCTGCAGTACAATCTGCACCGACAGTCAGTCAAAGGGACTTGGTGTTATCCTGATATCCATCCTTAATTCCATAAAAGAAGGAATACAAAAAAACATGAATCTTCTATGCTGGTGGCTGAGAAAAAAACAGCTATTTGAATCCGAGTTAGTCTGATAATCCCATTTAAATCATATGCGCTGGAACACTGGATTTCCGAGATAAGCAAATCTATGACAGGTCCTGCAGACACACAGTTTGGGAGAAGGGAAGGGCTGGTGTTTGATGTGCTGGAGGAGACACACATGCAATTTCTGGCACTGTCGCGTGCTGGGAAATTGGAACACGGGTCTGGATGTACCCGTGGATCCTTGGGAGGATTTAATCTGCCTTCGGAGGTGCGTGCCTATGTGCGCAGACGCCGCGGGGAGCCCGCCGGGCGGCCAGGCCAGGGACCCGCGGGGACCGCGCGCCGGCGCCAGCCCAGGCGCGCAGCTGCGCTCCCGCTCGCGGAGACGAACTCGCTCGCTTGCCCGGGCACGGGGTTTGATCCCTAAGCTCTCCAATCTGCGGTCCTGCAAAAGGCCAGACTTGCGGCCGAGGAGATTCACACGGTGACCTTCCCAGCACAAGCACCTCGAGTTCACCCGGCGCACAGGCGCCCGCGGCCTTCCCGTGGCTTCAGTGCCCTGCCGAAGCGCCAACAAATGGCCGTCGCCATGGCCTGGCCAGACACGCTTCCTTTTTGGTTAATTTCTTGGCTGCAAAGCTAAGCAGCCCCCACAAGGCCTCGTCCTCAGGGGCTTCCTGCTGCAGCCGTCCCTGGCCGAGCCGGGGTCACCTCCCCATTGCGGGGTGACGCAATCAGACTGGGTCATGTCGCCGGCCTGAGGCGACCATTGTCTTCTGGTGCCACCTGCTGGGCAGGCAGGACAAGGCCAGGGATGGTCCTGCCAAAGGGGCGCCCGGCGTGAAGCCTCCCCCTGCCACAAGTCCCCTTGGTGCCACAGAGCCCGGGAAAACAAGGCTGCCCTGTGGCACGAGGTGGCATCGCTGTCACGACGAGCTCCGGAGAGGCTGCGGTGGGGCGCAGTGGGGAAGCGCGCTCCATGGAAAGCTTCACCCAGAAGCTTTAAAGAGCTGGTCGTCTTCCTTCTTCCTTCTCATTTTCCTTAGAAAATAAAAGAGGACAAAGAAGAATTTCTTTTGAAGAGACACTGGAGTCAAGGACTGGAGTTTCTTCCAAGCTCTATCACAAAGTTCCTGTGTTCTTGTGGGGAGGGTCTTTGCTCTTCTGACTCTGTGTGCGTCTCACCCACTGGACACGAATAATGTGGTTTACTGACGTTTCCCAGCGTTGTATGTTTTCAATCATTAATGACTGAATTAATTTAAGATCCTTAGGACATGGAAATGCAAAGTACTCGCATATTTATGCAAGAGCGTTGGCAACATGATTTAAGCATATCCATACTACAGTTACACATGTCACCCCAAAGGAGTGTTGGCACAACTTCCCCATCATACCAAGTCTCCATGCGTTAATGTATCTCACATAAGCCCCTAGAAACAGTTATGGATGTGACTTGGCGGGGAGGATCAGAGCAAGAAAATGAGTGACTTGTCTTGTTAATGTGCGCCCTGGATGTGTCAGAGCTGTGTGTGCGAGAGCTGCCTGTCGGCTCCCACACTACATTTCGAGCCAAGGCACCACCAGAGATGAGTAGGTGGCTTGTGCTGAGGTCAGACATTGACCTGTGATCTCTCACAAGTTACATCCTTCAGGGGTCACAGCAGAGGTGGGCAGGCAAAACACACTCATCTGGGGGCTCCACACAGACTAGCTAGACTGCTGAAATGTTGGGGTCACTGTCTTACAGTTCTCCATCACCTATGAGGTAGGTCTAAAAAACTGTACTGAGGATCATGAGTTGCTTGCTATAGTGGCTGACGACACTGGAGCTGGTTCAGCCCCTGTAGTCTAATCTCTCAATGACATGAATCTAACTCAATTTTCTACAGATGTTTCCTTGCCTTACAGATGTATCCATGAGAGTCAATGTTGCCTGTGCATTTGTTGCACCTTTCCATCAGCACTGCATGGTCCTTTGTGTCATCTGTATTTTATTACAAAGACTAGATAGGTTATACTCCTAGATATATGAGTTTATATGTATTTCTTCAGCTGTCTAAATCAGATAACCAACCCAAACATGAAGGGCTGCTTGAGTGATACTAGAAATGTTGAAGACACTATCAGTATTTCAGTACGTCAACTCAGAGGTGAATCCCTCTGTGTTTATGCAGCCACCTTCTTTCAACAGCTTCTCGCGTACAAACTTTTGAAAACTTTGTAAATTAAAGCTACTGACATTCCAGTTACTAGATACACCTGGATGTTGATGACAGAATATCACCTATCAGAATATCACCATGAAGGATGGTAAAACTCTGCACTCTCATGGCAGCAGTGGGTCCCACCAATGTGGGACCAATGGGGAAGAGATGTCAGCTACTCTTCAAGCTCATAATCTAATAGCTATCCCAAAAGAGAGAAAACAGAATATGGGACAAGGTTGTTATTATATTCAAGTGTAAAGATCCTAATCAAGGTATTAGCAAACTGAATAAGGCAAATATTATGAAGTTTGGTAACAGAATGCAAATAGTTGCAAAACATAAATACTTGTCCACTAGTATGAGATGGGGATTATAAATATTGTACTTGATTCTAAAAAAGAAAAGGAAAAAAAAAAAAAAGCACAGCAAAACTGCATGCTATCTTGTGAGCAATGATATTTTAAAAAGGAGAAGTCACAGTTCCTGGAGAGCAATATGAAGTTGAACTGTATGCAGTTTTCAACATTTTTATTTTCAAAAAACAGCTCTTCTGGAGTAATTTAAATGTTTAAATACACCTGTAGCTTTAAAGTAAAGCATGGTAAATTTAAAAAATTAGACTTCCATTAGTAGTTTTAAAGTCATTAAGACTGTAACTCAAAAAACAACAACAACAACAACAACAAAAACCCACTTTGGATTAAACAGTTTTTCAGAAAATACATAAGGATGGGTATAAGTGTGAACTGGCCCTTTATTGCTGGTGGTTTCCCCCACTCCCTGGCCTTGCTGTCTGAGTCACTCTGTCATGGGACAGGGCCCATATTTGCTAAGCGGCAGCTGATCTCAGCCCATCACTGGTTAGGAGAAAAAACAATTGCCAACTCTAGTGAGAGCAAAACAACTTACTTAGAATGGGGAGAGCTAGAACTCACTGAGAGCCTCAGTGCAACGGACCACTGGGAGGTGACAATCTTGGGCATTCCCTTTGCGATCTTTAGATGCAAAAAGCCTGCTATAAAGTTTGTCTTCCCCCAGAGAAAAGGAGAGCAGGGAGGCCGGTAGACTCTCTCTAGCAGGAGGAAGTATCTGCCATCTGACTTAGTTTGGCCAGAGTGGGTGTCGCTTGTTGACATGGACAGACGCCCTTCCAAAAGGGCACACTCCTGCGGGCGCCATTCCTGCCGCGCTTGGAGTCAGCACAGGAGCGTGGGGGAAAGGTCTCACTGCACTTGACCAGCCTTAGACCATACACGAGGTGGGCCAAAGGCAGACGGAGTGAAGACAGCGTCACCTGTATTACTGCTGCATGCAGTGACCTCCTAAGCACCTACCACAAGGAAGACATTTATTCATGGGTGAGGTTAAGGCACTAATGCTTTACAGCAGGCAGCTAAAAGGTAAGTGACTCATATGGGATGGGCACAGATGGATAACATAAATAGGGAATGTCTCATGCTCACTTGAGGTGACAAATGGTAAGAATTCAAATAATGATATTCTAGGCTGCAGTGGAGGAATGTCGCACTGTGCAATGAACCAGGACATATGTCCACTTATTCTGAGTCATCTGGGTTGTTATTGTGTGTCTGTTATTTGTTTTAAATAATTTTAAGATAATTTGCTATTTGTGCTTCGAGGAAGTGGCTTGCAACTTTCACAAGTGTTTGTGCATCACACAGCCAAATCAATTCATTAATAAATATAGTGATAATAAAATATTGTTGCTGAGATATTGTTGGAGGCTTTTTGCAGAGAGAGCCAGCCAACTGCAAGTAACTAGCTACAAATATGCAAACTGAGAACTCGTAATTGGAGGGCAACCATTGGCACTAACTGAAGCGCAGTCTCCCAAGAGTGGCCTTAGTTTCGGAGTGACATTCCCTGCGGGTAGGTTTATGGTGCAAACGGGGCTGGCACAGGGCATATCTGCCCACGCTGGCTCATAGGATGTCTGATTGCAGAGTCCTCTTGAGGTCACATAGACCACAGCAAGGGACATGTCAGAGAAAGACCTGAGGTAACTGGTACAACTGAGTGAGAGGGACTGCTTCCTGCAGGAACCACACAGAATCCCAGAATGGTTGAGGTTGGAAAGGACCTCTAGAGATCATCCAGTCCAACCCCCCTGCTCCAGCAGGGACACCCAGAGCACAGGGCACATGGTGGCATCCAGGCGGGTTTGGAAGATCCCCAGAGAAGGAGCCTCCACAGCCTCTCTGGGCAGCCTGTGCCAGGGCTCTGGCACCCTCACAGGAAAGAAGTTCTTCCTCACATGGAGGTGGAAATGCCTGTGTTTCAACTCATACCCATTACCACTTGTCCTGTCACTGGCCACCGCCGAGAAGAGTTTGGCCCCATCCTCCCTACATTCTCCCCTCAGGTACTTGTACATATTGTTCAGATCCCCGCTCAGTCTTCTTTTTCTCCAGGCTACACACAGGATTTACCTGGGCAGCACCTGCACCTGGGCAGCCCCCGCACCTGGGCAGCCCCCATTGTGACAAAGAAACTTTAGGGAAGCAACAGGCATCTTTTCTGGGTGGTATCTCTCTTCCTCTCCCTTTGATTTGTCGTGAACCTCATGTCCATTGGGTGAACTGTGTCATTTCTGGTCTTTACATATTTTTATACTGTGGCAGATCCAGGAGAATTCTCTTGTGTCGCCTCAGTAGCACCAATATATGAAGAGCACATTGACATCAGTGCCAGGAAAAAGACAGGAATGCCATCCGGAGCATGACACCATCTACCTTAGCCTATTTTAGACACGTACGTTCAGATGATCTAAAATTAGAAACCCAGTTTTGTTGTTGTTGTCATTAATTAAAAAGTTAGGCCTTTTCCATGGGCATTTCAGCATCTAAGTTAGATGCCTAAAATAAATATGTGAATACTTACCTTCAATTCTATATTAGGACAAGACCAGAGCTGGATATTTTTATCAGCCTTCCATGTTTCTCTTTCATCTTGTTAAACTAGCCTGTTTGGAAGGCACCTCCTTGTATTAACATATTCCTAGTTAAAACTAGTTACAGAAAGAATCTCCTTTCATTCTTTTTTTTTTTTTTCATTCTAATTACAGTCTTTGAGACCTGCTTACTGGTTATAGCAATCATGACAGATGCTTCTTCCCACATATATATATATATTTTATATTAGCTAGTGCGAAGAAGATTGTAAACAAAAACCACAAGTTTCATTAGGGGGTTTTCCTGGCTTAGTTTTCACATCGTGAAATGGAAACCTGGACCCCTCTGTGTCATGCTTCTCACATTAGATCTACCCTGTCACAGTGTCCTCAGAACTTTAATTTTATTTAGGCCTGTGGCATTAATTATTATTTTCATCATCATCAGTACAGTAGCTGCCACTTACGCACCTGGAGAAGGATCAACATCTCCAGGGTATCCTCTGGGCTGAGTCTTGAGGGCAAGGCTTCTCACTAGACATCCATGCAAGGCCTGATCCTGTGCTACCTCTGCATTTAATAGTTCTTGGTGGCATTCCTTCTGCCATGAATTTGTGTAATTGTTCTTTGAAACACACAAGCTTTTTAATGTATAACATCTTGCAATTAGTTCTACAGCTTAATTATGCAATGTGTAGAAAAGTGACTCTTTCGTTTGCCTCCTGAGATTTGATTTCAAGGCTTTTAAGTTTTGCGTTATGAGAGACAGTGCCTATTTGTCTTTCCCATGCGCTCATTATTTCATACGCTTTTGCCATATACTCCATTTTTCACAGGCTAAAACTCCAAGTTCTTCTTTGTGCAGAAACCATCCTATGGTGCTTTCTCCTTGATGCATTTCTTTGTATGTTCTCAAATTCTGCTCTACCCAAGCTCTGGAGGGGGGTAGATAAGAACTACACATTGTATTCAGAGAAGTGCACCATGTACCCTGCTGGTATGTTCTGCTTTGTTCTCTTGTCCCAAATTCAGCATCACCCGGAGGTACCTGGGCTCACTTGCCCCTTGAGAGAGGAGAATGTTTGTCCTGCTAAGTCTCATGTTACACAGAGCTTTAGGAAAAGTTGTCACAAAGATAATAGAAAAGGGCACTCTTGGCACACAGGCCAGTGCTACGCCAGAGCCAAAGAATTCAAACACGAGCACTGAGAGGATCTGCTCCTCACTGGCTGACCAAGACTGATCTCATAGCCGGAACTTTGCCAGCATGTTATGCAAATACCAACTTAGCAGAGGAATGATAATAGCGTGTGCTGCTGCCTCGCTGAAATCGCTACCATGGTGCTTTCCAAGCTGTTGCTGTATCAGGAAGGTCACAGCCCTTTCAGAGGCATCTTATCTTTTGTACAATGTTTGTGAAGCTGGGGAGAATGTTTTTGCCCAGAGCAATTACAAATGTTCCTTCCAAAAAAGAAGGCTTGAACCATGGGTTTCTGGTTAACTCACTGCAATGTATCCAGTTTCACCCTTGATACCCTGGTTTTTTTTTAGAATGCCTCTGGCCCTGTGCTGTGCGCTGGATAAATTCAGACCTTCAGTTTGTTGTATTACTAATGAAGTCTGTTTCTTCAAAAAATTAGCCCCTACTGGACTGTTGTCTCTAGCCTTTCTGTAGGTCTTCTTAACACACTTAATATTCTCCTTCTTGCAATTCTTTCCAGAGGGTTCTAAACCCCAGCTGTTAGTTTCCAGTATCTGTTTCCAGTATCTACAGAATTCCTGGCCAAATGATGTTGTGGATGCTAAAAATTTATATGGGTTAGGCAAAGTATGAACATACTCATGGAAGAGAATGCCATTGAAGGCTTTGGGGATTCTCTGACCTGCAAAAAGTGGCTGAAGGGAATGTGTAGGAAGGTGTTTTATGTATTCTCTGGGCTGTTACAGTTTCCTAGGCATGTGCTTATGGCCACTTCCTATTGTTTCTCCATTAGGGACAGGTTTTCCCCATCACACTTACCCTATTCTAGCACATGAGATGGCCATATGGCCACTTTGGCTGGGAGAAAAAAAAGGCATCCCATGATGAAGGACGAAGAAGGGATGTGGATGGAGAGGAGAAAAGGGTGGAGAAGTGTGGCCAGATCCTCAGCAAAAGAGCAGAGAAAGTGGGAGAGGGTTCCCTCCTGATGTACACAGTAAATGTGAACACCTGAGTGTCTCTCAGGGGCAACGAAAGAGGGATTCCACAGTTTGGAGAATAAGCACTATGTGGAAAGCAGAAGGGGAAGGTGTCTGCCCTGCTGCAGGACTCACTTGAGATGGAAGAGTAGTGAGAGTTTCAAACTGGCCCTTGTCCCCTAGATTACTCAGGGAGGGATGTGGTGGAAGGACTACCCAGGACGCAGGGAAAGCAGCGTGAGGTTTATCCAGCCTTGCTGCTTTGTGCTGGTGGTCTCTGATGTCAGCAACATCCCAAATAACTGTTAGTTCTTAGTGCCACCAGCGCCATTTCTGCCACTGCGAACAGAGGGAGAATTTACGCAGTAGGGACTCGGTGAGGATACCCCCAGACCAGCCTCTCCCCTGCCCTTGGCCCAGCACTCTGCAGCAGAGAGCCATCCCTGTCCGGGATGCTGCAGCCTGGGAGCCTGTAAAGTTTTCCCAGGCAGATCATATCCCATGGGATGGGTCTGAGCCATGGCAAGCTGGCTGACACTGTGATGCCGTCACCCGCCTGAGGAGTAAGGCTGAGTGCGAGTTCTTCAGCTTGTGGCGAACCCCTGCGTTTGGCTGCCTTCTCCTCCACACAAAGGAGCCTGGAGGATGAGGCTGTGGCTCCCCTCGCTTGTCACAGGCCAGCTGTGCCTTCCTCCTCAAGCATGGGTCTTCTCCAGGCAGCTGCACAGCTCATCCCTTGGCATCACAGGGTTGAGAAGTCCCCAGCGAGGACCTACACTCTGCCTTGTCCAGTAACAGTGGCGTGAGTGATGGATGCATGGAGCAATGCAGCCCCTTCCTGAGGGAAAGGAAACGGGAGCACCACGTCTTGATGGTTGCCTGGAAGAAGGGTGAGATGATGATATTGAGGTGCTGAGAAAATGCAGTGGAGGAGTAGTAGGAGTAAGAGTAGAGATGGGGGAGCCTGGTGCTGGATGCGGGTTGCTAGAGCGATCCCAGCATCTGGGCTCTTGAAACTGGCAGGTTTTGCTTTTGTTTCTCTGCTGCCTCTCAGCTGGTCCAGAGCAGCAACGTTCCACCTGACAGGGGTGCTAGCCCAGCTGCTGGTCCCCGCTTGCCGCTCTGGGAAGCAGAGATCCTCCCTCCTTCAGCACGCCAGGCAAACAAACAGAAGGGAATGGGGGCACCTAGGATCTAGCCTGGAGTTTTTTCTTTGCACCCTCACAATCCTCGCACAAAAAGAAGGATGAAAACAAGAAGCACCACCACAGCTCCAAGGAAGCTCCCCCCTCAGCTATTCCGCAGCACTGCTAAAGCTCCAGCTTAGCACCCAGGCCAGCAGGACTAAGATCTTCCTCCCTATTCAGCAGCAGGCGCCGAGAGCCCTTGGGGCCCAGCGGCACCCAGCACCCCTGCGGGGCAGTGCAGCTCCCCCCCTGCCTCCGAGTGGGTGGAAAGGGAGGATGGGGACTGGCAATAGGTGAAAGGAAAGAAAAAATGGGGCAGAGAAGAAATTACAAAGAGGTTGAGAAAAGGAGGAAATGTGCAAAAGAAACCACATTACAGAGGGAGGAAATGACAGCTGAATGGCTCTTGGTTTTGATAAAAAAATGGAGGCTACAGGAGGCAAGGAGAAACAGTAGATGAGAAGCCTAGTGATATTCATGAGAAGATAATATTGCCACTGAAAGCCCTTGGGCATGTAGAGGAAAATCTGGGAACTGTGGGAGCTATTTCTTCAAAGGATGATTGTGGAATATGCTGCATTGAGGTGCTGTGTGCAGCAGTAGCCAACAAGTAGAATTGCTGGCTCTTGCCAAACGTAATGAAAGATGAGAGAGACATCAGATGCTGCTGGTGGTGGCAATTCTTATCCTGTTGATGCTGCTGCTGGTGGCACTGATGGCTGCAGTCATTGCGGTGCTGATTCTTCTAATTTCTGCCTCTCTTTATGCTGGTGTCAGGAGGTAGGAAAAATACAAAGAAAGGCAGCTAGGAGCAGAGCTCCTTCATCACTTCTCTTCTACTGGTGGCCACTGTCATAGCTGGGCCTTTGGTCTGTCCCAGTATGGCCATTTGTCAGAGCCCTGAGTGCATCCCCCACTCCTAGGAGTTAAGTTGGCTGCGTCCAAGGTCGGCTCCTACCCTGATAAGAGCTGTTGTAGAGGGAATCAGAGGCTGCCCCTCCTCTTGGAGCTGCTTTGATGAGGGTCTTTTGCCTGGCCCTGCCTATGCCACATCACGGCTGTGCAGCAGCAGGTTGGTCCCGGTCTCCTGCCCCCCCCAGTTCTCATAGAGACCCATTGACTTGACTTTTTGGCTTCGTCTCAGATCGCTTCATCATGACAGACTTCCTGGGTGTTCACTGACCTGAAGATGACTCTGATCTCAGTGTCTGGACCTGCTCAGCACCCACTCCTGCTGACTCTGCTTTCTGACTCAGTGAGGACATTGCCCCGGCTGCCTGGCGGTCACCCCCAGCTCCTGGTGTGCCTGCCCTCACGGAGAAGCCTGCCCTGATGCTGCTCTCGTGTTCTTATCAAGTTGTGTACTTCAAATACAGAAACTGTTAGACAAAGTAAAGTATTTTGTAAGGTCAACAAAGCTTGGGCAGGAGAGAGGGTTTTTTTTCAAAATTTCAGAAACAGTTTTTCTTGTCACACACCCCAGAAATTTCAAAGTACTTCAATTCTAAATCTAAAGCAGTGAACAGTTCAGGGCTTACAACACTTCCTTCAGAGACCAAGGCTCCTATCTTTGTACCAGTGCATAATTAGCTCATAATCACAGAATGCAGTAGCTCCAGCAAGCTACACTAAAAGAATCTTATGCTGTATCAGACCCAGTTTGCTAGGTTGAAAAGTGATAGAAAGTAGGAAGCTGAATATGGATATGTCCAATAACCACTAGCTATTGCCTATTCTAAAAAGTTTTTTGAAACATGGAGATCTTTCTTATGGAAATATGAAGATAGATGTGTCTATTTTCCATTTTTCCTTTACCCAGAGCAAGATTTCCCAGTTAAAATTCTTTCACCTAGTTTTCTAGGATCATCCATCTCTAATATCATACAAGGCACATGACATAATGCTGAAAATAATGCCTTTTTAGTGGACATAACTAAAATGGCAAATCTCTGCATCATAACTTGAAGATGTAAGTGGAAGTAACGAGGGATTTGAACACAAGTATGAACACAAGTTCTAGGACTTCTAGGAAAGCTGAAGGACTGGAAGATAGTCCGTGGAAAGAGACTGGAGGAAGGTTGCACAGGAGCTGGACGGATTAAACCATGACCAGTCTGCTTTCTCTGAAGATCTACCCTGACTTCTGCTGTATCACATAACTGATGTGGAGTTGAAGGAGAGATTGCCTGAAGAAAACAAAAAAATCATTTTTGACCAAAACATACTTAGACCCATGGCAGAATTAACTTCACTTTAATCAGGATTCCTAGAGATTAGGCTTCTAAACTAATCATATGAAATGTGTCTAAAACCAGTGGAGGTAAGTTGGGCTAAGTGCATTGAATGGAGCAGATGACATCCCCTTGTCCACCTGGAGGGCTTACATGAGATATTTTTGCAATTTAAAGTATGTCTGATTTAGTGTAACTTCAGGTAAGCCAGTTCTGTCCTTGCAATCTCCTTGTGTTTCTCTACTTATTTTTAACCCTTATACTTTTTCTATAATTGGCCAACTTTTTGTCATCGCATATTCTAATTTCTAGTACAGAGCTTTCTGATAGGGAATTCCTGAGGAAAAAAATAAAACAAAACAAAACATTCTGTATCTTTCTGTGTCAGTTGGATAGATTTTTTTTCCCAATTTCATACAAATACAGACTGCATCTAGCAAATATTTTCCATAATACTTCAATTCTTTATTATTGATAATTTTTATGTCAGTCTTAGAGTTTCATCTTTTCAGTTCTCTCTATCGTTTCTCACCTCTTTTGCCTTTGCTATTATCTCACATCTACAAGACATGGAGATATCAACTTTGGCACATTACAATATTCATTTCGTTACTGAAGTGTTTAATTCTATAACCACTGTGGCTGTGACAAAATAGGACATGCACCAAGCAAAGCAAACCGATATTAGAGCTTATTAGTCATTGGAAGGAAGGGCTGCTTTTGGAAATACTCACTCATTGTGGCAGGAGGCAAATGTGCAGGAATTTAAGCGATTCAGCTTTCATCAGGGAGGGGCAATCAGAAAGAATTTGGAGTATTTAGAAGCTATAAAGGGAAAGGAGAATGAAAGAAACGGGAAAGAAAAAGATGCATATAGTATATAATGTTAAGAATAATGCTGTATTTCCCTGTTACAATATGAGTAGTCCAGACCAGAGTTTAGAGTCAGTCTTTGTTTCAGCAAAGACTGAGGTTGGCCTGTGCAATCTTCATTTACACTTCTAAATAACGACCACATTTGCAGAGATGATGGCACATTTGCAGCTCTCATTGCCTGCAAAGAGCTGCTGAGTGGCCCAGCACAAGAATCACTTCACATCCCACAAGAATCACAGCGAAGCACTGAGGGGCTCCCTCCACACCATGCGTTTGGGTCTTTAACTTCAGGCTCCTAACGTCAGGCTCAATGTGCAGATCTAAGAAAATGCTAATGGGCAGTGAAAATGCTGGTTTAATTACATGGATTTAATTAAACCAGTGCAAACCCTTACGTGGGTACTGTTCAATGTGAGCAACAATGGCTCATTGAGTTTAAGAACAGGAGCCAGTATAAAACTAAACACAAAAATAAGCCAAACATAAACTAGAGTAAGTAACCACGCTAGGGCTTAGCATAGTTTTAATTAAATTAACAAAGATTAAAGCACTACCATTTCTTATATGAAGTAGCCTTCAAAAGGTAGCTGAAGGGAATGTGGATCAAATGCAGATGATTTATTAACTTTTATGACTTTTCCCTTTATAATTACAAGTTTGGGGCATTTGTATGTTTTGGAAAACATTCAGTGCAGTTGCCAATTTAGGGCCTTCATAATATACATCCTCCAATGTGAAATTAAATACATTAGGTTTTATAAATCCACTGCATTTCTAAAAGATAACTTTTAAATACTTTCAAGTGGGCTATTTATTCACCTGAAGCCATTGCAGTTCACTGAGGATGATTTTGTCTTGGTTATTATTATCTTTGAGAAAGGGTTTTATAATAACGTAGATCAGGTATTGGGCCAAAACCTCAGCTAGCATCGATCAATATGTCTCTTTTGAAACAAGGAGCAACTACAGCCACTGATTGTCTTTTTTTTTCCTTTTAAAACAAAAAATCTGAAAGCCTGGGTCTCAAGATATTACCTAAAACATCAAATTTTATTCTTTCTACATAACAATAATCTCAAAATTATCAAAGTAATTAATGTGTTAAAGTCATCCTGTTTAAACACTTCATTTATTTTGTGTTGATGTGAACTCACAACATTTTAAATGAATTATAAGGAATACTATCAACCAAAAATTAATGAACAATAAACTGTTGGAATATTTTGGAAAATTGATGTAAATCATAACTTAGGCTTTTAAAATTAGAATTGCTTTAAATGAAATGTATGAAATATACTCAAATAAGAGAAAGTAATATCTAAGAATAATATGGGCAGGCTTCTAGCAGGCTTTCTGTCAGGGAAGGATCTCAGCCTGGTGAACAAATCCGTCTTATCTTACTGTCTGAACGGAGCTGGCACCTCCATTTCATTCCCCAGCTCCGTGAGTCAGTTCTCCCGTGCGTGCCCACACAGCGCTGCACTCCGGAGACTCCCGCAATCCCGCTGCCACGCTGGAATGGGGCAGAGCTCCCTCAGCAGAAGGAGGCCCTTGGAAGTGCAGATAAGCCCTCCTGGCTTTTGATGACCATGCCTAACTCAGAATACAAAAGACAGATTGAAAGGGAGGTGTTGACTAACAACCAACACCTACATAACAATTGAGTGCTTACAACTTCCATTGAAATGGAGGGATCAAGATCTCTTCCTATGAAGGGAGTGTGCAGCTCACATGCCAGTGAAAGTTCCCTGGCAGAAAGGATCCCAAATAGGACCAGCTTCTACCACTCTCTGTCAGAACAAACCCCAGGCAGTGAGGATGGCAAGATTCATGTGGTCAAAGAGCACAAATAAGAGCCAGCCTGACTAAAACATGGTCCAGGGACTTTGTAAAGCTGCTCTAGGTCTCCACTTAATAATGTCCCTTCCACATGACATAAGGAACTGAGCCAATATGAACTTGCTCTGTTTATTCCAGTTTGTTCAAAGCATTTTGAAGGATAACTTTGCCTCCATGGACTTTATGCTGGGTCACATATAGTCCTCCTTTGGCCTACACAAAAGATAAATCCAATGTAAACATTGCCTTGTATGCTGTGCCTAAATCAACAAAAATCAGTTGCGTACTCACACTGTTCAGGACTGAATTTGTACTGTCGGATAATCTGGTAATGTACAAACATAGTATCAAGCATGAAGGAAAAATGGGATCACAGACCGGATATATCATGAAAGGGATCCTTAAAATGACATATTCATTAACAGTTGGTATCAGGAAATATGGATATAACCAATAAAGTTATTAAGTAGTTCTTATTACACTTAAAAAAAAAGTCTGGCCTTTGAGAAAAGTGAATGAGATTCACATTTGTTTTGATGGTCTCAGTATTTTATAGAGTATCTCAGAAAACACTCTGTGAGCAGAATTATAAGATGACTTGGTCTATGATGTATGAAAAACATTTTCTACAGCAACATATTTCCTATATTGGAACTATATTCAGCAAGTGGTTCTACCCTGATCTATGATCTAATGATTTTACACTGTTGTTACACTACAATTCAGGCTTAAAACACAGACTTAAAGTTCCTCCTGTATTGGAAATAAATGCAGAACATCTTTTTTCAAAATTGTAAACAAGGATCATAATTTGAAAGATATACAATAGGAAGTAACTGAAAAAGTAACTGAAGAAATAGTAGAAGGAGAATGTTCCAGGATAGTTTATGTCAGAGAAACAAAGAAAAGAGATTTAAGTGGTTTGCTTTTTCTCCATCAGCAGAATCACAGAATCACAGACTAGCTGAGGTTGTCAGGCACCTCTGGAGACCGTCTGGTCCAACTCCCTGCTCAAGACAGGATCAGTTATAGCAGATTGCCAAGGGCCATGTATGCTTAGGTTTTTAATAAACGCAAGAGTTGGAGATTCCACAACCTCTTTGGGTAACCTGTTCCAGTGTGTACGATCAGGCTTACAGTAAAGCAGCTTTGTCTTGTGTTTAAATGGAATTTCTTTTATTGCAATTTGTGCCCCAATAGCCACTGGTAAGGCTGATTTCACAGAAAGGCTATGAGAGTTCTTCCCTAAATGCTGTCCTACAGCCCTACAGGCACTTCCCTTTTCGTTTGTATACACTTGAGGTGACCCCGTTCAGTCCTGTTTTTTTGTTGTTGTTTTTTAATTATGAGTTCCCTTCTGTTCACAGTCCCCAATGCTCTTGCTTCTGAATGTGTTTCACCACATTCCTCTTACTTCCCAGTCATTCCTAGTTTAAAGCCGTCTTTACCAGGGTGGCCAGCCTGTTGGCAACCATTCTTTTGCCCGACGTATGTGGATCTCATCTTTTCCAGGAAGCCCTTGAACCTCAAAGAGATCGCCATTGTCATAAACCCCCAAACCCTGTTGCTAACATCAGCCGTGCAACCAACTGTTGACCATAGCATCTATCCACTCCTCAAGCTCTTCCTGCTCATTGACAGGATCAAGGAAGCCACCGGGGCCCTCATGATCCAGAATGTCACCTATGGGGCCATGGAGTCATGCATGATACTTTGCAGGTCTCCCCTGGTGGTATCTTTGGTGCCCATGTGGATGAGCAAATAGAAACCTCCCTGGGCAGCAGGTCAGGTCTGCAGATGGGGGCCTCTGTCTCCTGCAGGAAGGAGTCTCCCTCTGCTACCACGTACTGCTCCCTCCTGGTGTTTCTAAGTGGCTCAGGACCAGTTGTCATGGATGTTTCATTTGAGAAAGCTCCCATCCTCTTGTCTGCTGCAAGGACATAGACTCTATTCTGTAGCTGCAAAATCTCAGCTGGAGCAGGAGCCTCCCTCCTTTTCAGGCCAGAAATCACAGGTTTCCAGCCTTTAGTATGATGGGAGTCTTCAGTTCCCAAACTGATCAGCACAAACTCTGCCTGCCCTCCTTTGGCGCAGTTGGGATTTGGGCTCTTTAATCTGCAAGGTCTCTGAGATGTAACTGATTTCTTCATTCTCATCTCTGATGCTCCTTAGCCTGCTGACCTCCTCTCATAGCCCCAGTGCTCAGTGACAGAGATCTTCAACAAGGGCACATCTCCCACGGGTTGGAAGACCGTCTTGCATCGTCCCAGCCTCAGTGAGAGGCCCTATGCACTTCCATTGCCCCAAGACCTACAGAACTGCATCCTTCTGGAGCTCCATCTGCAAGTTGTCCTAGAATAAAAGTTCTGAAATGAATTTCCAAAGATGGTACAGTGGTAAAGATACTGCTACCTTGTCTATTGTAAAGCTGACATCAGATGAACTACTTTAAAGGTAGTAAAGATAGAAAATTTGGGAGTAAAATATAGTCAGAGCCAACATCACTGGTAAAGCAGATGCCTTTGATAGATTAAATGGAATAAGAGAAAAATGAGATGAAATAAGAACAGGAACCAAGAAATATTTTCACATTGGATATATCAGCCAAAGACTTAACATTTTAGACCAAGAGATCATTATCAATGCAAAAAACTGCAGCCACCATTGGTACAGCTCTCTGCAGCATTCACTGATGGCAGGGCAGCGATGACATAAGTGATGCACAGTTTATACAGTTATGTGCATCGCATACAGATCACTTTCTAGAACCTGGCAATAAACGACATACAGCTCCTACTAAAATACCTTCATGTAGTGCTTTCTGTGTCACAGAGCAAGCTTCTTCCACTCTGACACCCACAACTTTGCTGGACAATGAACTCTGCATGGCAATTAAGAATCACCTAAATAAAAGCTGTTTGCTCATTTTAAAATTTCTGCCCTGTAATTTCATGTGCTTCCTTTTCATTCGGGGATTATGACAACTACGCCATAATCATTTCTTAGCTGCCTCCTTTTACTATCACAATTTTATAGACCTTTATCGTCTTTTCCCTCTGCCATCTGTTTTTCAAGCCGAAGAGTCTTATTCTATGTAATCTCTCTTCATAGAGAAGCCATTCTGTATTTCTGCTCATCCTGGTTGCCCTTCTTGTATCATCATTATATCCTTTTAGAGACAGTAGGAGTTGAAACACAGTCTTCAAGGTTCGTGGAGGCAAAATGCACCTGTATCGAGCATGATGATGTTTGCTAATTTGGGGAGCAGAGCAGCCATGAAGGAAAAGCCACAGCAGCAGAACTCATGTGACCCAGTATCCAGGAGTGCAGTTTCTCAGCTGGACTCAAAATTCTGTGTGATCACGTGTAAATTTTTACAGATAATGAGTGGTTAAGTAAGAATTATTTAAGAAAACAAAATGGCCATTCAGTAATTTGTCATTTGAAACTTTGCCTGCTCTTCTCAAAAGCTCTATAGAGAAAAGCTGTATGTGAGCAAAAAGTATATGTGAATAGAGATAAGTAGCCTTTTTTTTTTAAAAAAAATTCTGTTTCATTTTGGACATGCACTGAATTTTTAGAATGATTATTAGAAATTAAGAAGATCTACAGAAAATTCAGTCATTGAGTGCATACACCTTAGTCAAAACATTTTAATTAATTCCTTCATTTTATTCATCTGTTAAAGAGAAGCAATATTTACTTACATAACTTGAGTGCTATGAGTGATAATTAATGCTTATAAGAAGTGGTATGACTAAAACGAAGAGCTACGCACTTGCAAAGGATTATTAATTTTATTATCATCCTTATTCCTGTACTGCGCTATTGTAAATTATTGAAAGATAGCCAATTAGCATGCATTTTCCTGAGCTGACATTGTAAGTTATTACGAAGAGTGGTTACATTGCAGAAAACTCATAAATTTGTAAAACTGAGATCCTATTACTTGGTTTTGCCCATGCTAGAAGGAAAAAAAGTGAAAGTTATTAATAAATGCTGATTAAGACAAAAATGTAGTAATCTGACTTTCAACTTGCACCTACAGTGACTCATTCACTGCTTGCTGAAAATTCCTCACCTTGTACCGCAATGATTTTCCAGCTGTATGCCAGAAATGTCTGTAATTTGAGGGAGAAGTTTATGGCCAGCTATTATTAGGGTTTCTGAAGTTTAATGAGTTCCCACTTATTAATGAGCTGCTGAATGTGATTGTGCCTGTGAGCTTCTGACACAAAAAACATGAGTGCACGCTGGTTATTGCCTAAGGGTGCATGAGGAAGAACTCGTTTGAGGAAGAATCTCTTTCCGATGAGAGTGACCGAGCCCTGGCACAGGCTGCCCAGAGAGGTGGTGGAGTCTCCGTCTCTGGAGATCTTCCAAACCCATCTGGATGCCGCCCTGTGCCCCGTGCTCTGGGTGTCCCTGCTGAAGCGGAGCGGTTGGACCAGATGATGGCTAGAGGTCCCTTCCAACCTCAACCATTCTGGGATTTTGTGATTGTGGTTCAGGACGTGATGAGCCACTTGCCAGTGGCTTTGAATGGGCACTCGCACGTGAGAGAGGTATTAACTGCAGCAGAACAGAGCTGGATCAGGAGGTGTCCTGCCTGGGCGCTCCTGGTCCTACCCTTCTCATCTTGGATGTCTGTGCTCCAAAATAGGCTACAAGATGGATCTCTTTCAAAAAATCTACTGATGCCACAGTTTGGGGGGAAGAACATGTTTTTTAAAAACATACTTTTATAAAGCTGGTTTAGAATATGGCTGCAGCTGGAGAATGTCCCCATAAAGATTTAAGGTGGTTCTGTAAATATTCCAGTGACTGATTATTAGGACTAATTTCCCCAAGTTTCACATGAACAGAAGCCATATCATACTGTGAAAAAAATGCTCTTATTTCCACCGGCAATCATTTCTTATGCATAATTTCTTCCTCTTATTTGACTGCTTTTCTTTTTAGACATTCCAATTTAGGTTCTTGATGGGCTCAGAACAGAAGATTTCCCTGTTCTAAACTGAATTAATTAAAGAATGAAGACTGTCCATGAGGGGAAATAACGTTATTCTGTGCCCTTTACCAATGAATGGTGAGAAAAAGAGGTAAGTAGGAAGCTAATCCAACCTGGAGCGGGATTTTGTTCTTTACACATCTGCCAACTATAGGGATGGTCGAGCCACCTCTGTGCTTTTTCTGATGCTGGAAAGCGCTCCTGTTGACTTCAGACAATCTTCTAGGAAGCCTACAAAAGCAAGGCCCCCTCCCAGTGGTAACGATCTCTTTGTTATTGGAGAGCACAGCCTCCAGATTTTGTGGCAGCTGATTAAATGGTACCAGAAAGCTGCCAGTGCAGCAGAACTGTGTGGAAAGCAGCGGTGCCATGAACTCAGCAAGCAGGCGGCCCCAGCGAGTCTCATGCAAGACTCAAGAACACAAAGGCTCCGTTTTCCTGACTTCATTACCTGCCTGGTTGCTTGGGCGAGGAAACGAATCGCCATGACGATGGCGACCATTTCGGCATCTTTATCGTGCCGTTGACGTTGGGGATGGCGTTGGCAGACGCTCCCGCCGCAAACGAACGGCATCGTGTGCTGGACGCCGCCATATGGAGTCTGTGCAAAATTCCTCGTGCTCCCTCCGAGGAGACGCGGAGAGGTGTCTTCCTCCGGGAGGGCTCACCCGTGCGGGCATCCAGCCACCCCCTCCTCAGGCACGGCTTTGGCCAAGGCCCTCGCGCAGGGCCGTGAGGAGCCTCGCTCCGCAGGGCGCCGCGGGGTGCGGGCTGTCACAGGCCGCGGGAAGGAGCGCCCGCAGCGCGGCCGCCACCTCCA
>VZSV01000101.1:1866624-1909954 GCA_013398735.1 Nothocercus julius
CATGGGCTTAGTGATATATATAAAGATGTATTGCGCAGTATAATTGTTACACTTTTGTATCTAAAGTCATTTTTAAAGTTTTCTAGTCGAACTAAGTATTTGTTTCTATTGAGCACCTAAAGATAGAATCATCCTGATATTTTATAACCCTGTTTACTTTAGGGAAGCTCATTTGGTCGACCGAAGTGAACTTAATAAAAGTCAAAGAACGAGTGGCGTTTCAGTCCGGTGACACTGACTGCGCAGGGATGGGTTTGTTGGCGAGCAGCACCACACGTGTCCCCTAACGAGGGCACGACTGGGGGCTCTGGTGACCAAAGCGGAGCTGGTGAAGACTCTGTTTGCTCCTTAAAGCAATGCCTGGGTGTCCCAGTGTGCTGTGATACAATGTTGTCCCTTAGAGCAAAAAAGCTCTAGTTGTCGTGACCCAAGTGTGGCACTGAAGCGCCTAACTCTGCCAGAAGGGCAAGACCTCGTAACAGAACAGCACTGGTTGCCATCTTGGGTTATTTGATGACTTAACATCAAATAATTATATTAACATAATTACCTGCTCATAATTATTTCCTCTAAACTTCTCTTGGGTTTCACTGTCACTTCTGCTGCCTCTTCATAAAACAGCTTATTTTGTCTGAAAAGTGATGTTTTAGTTCTGAAGGGAAGGCGATCTCTGTGTAAGCTTTTTTTTTTTTTTTTTTTTTTTTTCTCCCGGGACTTTGTGTATATTTTGCACGTTGCAGTTGGTGTGTGAGAAGCAAGGGGGATGGGGAGTGCGCATGGTGGGTGCTGTTTGTTTGTTTGTCCTTAGGCTTAGGAAAGGGAAAGAAATTCTCAGTAAAAGACAGTTTATGTTCCTAGTATCCTAGGAAATAGGACTAACTTCTCAATTGCCATGGTGGAATGAATGACTTCACAACTTGTTTATGGAATGATTCAGTGACTCTAATTTCTGATGGCTGTCAACTCCTTGTTGCCTCTTCTGGATAGAGATAAGAAGATGACAACTGGACATGCAAAGACTCTGTATAAGACTTGCTCACTAGTGCTAGCCTGAAATAGCTTCTTCTAAAACTTGCTTATGTTTTGCCATTCTTACTTAGCAAAGAGGTGAAGTTCTTGTTCTTCAAAACTACAACTTGCTCTATAGCCATTAAGCTTTTGAAATTGTTTATATAACATTGGGCTGCCCACTGGTTGCTGCAGTAGTGCCACGTCACGTTTCGCAAGTGAATTAGGAAACGAAAGTTCAAGGGTGTGTATAGTTAAGCTGTTTCTTTGGCTATAATACCTGCTTAAATTTAAAAGGGAAATTGTGTGAATTTAAAACACTCAATGTGGAAAGATGCCAGTTCTCCAAGTTTATATTTGCAGTTATGACTTTCCCCTCTAGAAATGCAAGTTTGAGGATTGTTGCTAACTCTGGAAGTGTGCAGTTAACTTCGGTGAAGTTCGGCTCCTACTGGCATGTCAAATTAATTTTTTATGATCCTTCTGAAAAGTCTGTGTAGAAGGATGATTAAATTTAAGCAGTCTTCTTGTGCAGATTCTTCATGCCCCTCACACTCAGCCATAGGACCAGTCTAGATCCTTTTCCGGGGCAGAGTTAAGGCTCCCGGGAATATGATATGGGAGATGCTATTAAATCTGCCATATTTTAAGGCTTGTATTGAAACTGTGGGGGTGTAAAATATTGCTAAATAATTTCAGCTTGCTAAAGGTTATAGGTGACTTTGGTGTGTGGGCTGTATGTGCAAGACTTGCTTTTTTATTTTATTGGTTGTGTTGCTTTGCTTTTGAAGTAGCAGCTTTCCTGCGGCAGGGTGTGCTTTGCTGATAGCCCGGTAGCGAGTCAGGCTGAAGTTTCACTACAGCCTAAACTAATCTGGCAGCTGCATTTCCAGATCCTTAACTGGGCTGTTTCAGTCTATGCAGTCAGTTAAGGACAGGAAATCTTTAGTCAGGTTTTGTGGTAACTTAATGTGCTGAGATAGCTCAGCAAAGGATCAGAGCGCAGGAGTGGGTAGGAAAGTTAGTTTGCAGAACGGCTGGCAGAGCTAATTTCACCATGAGCCTATTTAGGACAGTTCATGGATAGGTTGGACAGCTATCCAAGACTGGAATATTCCTACCCCTTCTGCTTGAGGAAGATGAGCAAGCAGAAAAACGCAGTTGCCCTTAGGCAGGTTGGCTCTTTGAGGGTTTTCTAGAGATAGACAAGAGCTGAGAAAGTTTGGAAAGGAGTCTCCGGAACTCCAGGAGTACTGGGTGTAATGTAAGGTAATACTTAACGTACGGAAGCCATAGGACTTACTCTGCTGAAAATTCTGACGTTATTGTACTCTACTGATACAGTTGGTGTTGGAGAAGTTGTAATAGCAGGTTAGATGGACCCATGTTGCGGCTGTTCTCACGCAGACCAGGCGGTGTGAGGGATGGGAACTGCTCGGCTGAACTCAGTGGGTTTCACCATCCTGTCATACGGGGCTGCTTCTGACAAAACACAGGCCCAGAATAAATGCAGTGCGTCGTGCCCAGTCTAGTTCAGTTTCATATTAAACAGGAATCTTGTGGTGGCTTCTCCTGCCAGGCTTCTGTTGCAGTAGTTAGTTCTGTGCCACAGGAGCTCCCTTCACGCGGCGGCTTTATGTCCTGGAAGCTGCGCCGCTTCCCTTACCAAATCTGATATTTATTCTATCCACTTATTGGAAGTTTATTGAATTTTGTAGTGCCACAGGGCCAGGGAGAGGTTGCGTTGTGGCCCCAAACGTCAAGCAGAGAGCTGCTGGAGGCAGCGTTGGGTGCGACCACGTTGCCCAGGCCTGACGCTCCGGGAAGGAGAAGGCAATGCCTTGCAGCGGTTCCTTGCTGCTCTAATGCTGCATAGAAGCTCTCACATCAAAATGATCAAAGCGTGCAACTGGTCCTTGAAACCATCTGTTGCTAGTCTTTAAACAGCAAACGGCAAACTCACGCGGAGCATCACTGTGTGTATTTGGCAATGGCAAGTTGGATATAGCTCTGAACCGGTAGGGAACGTTGCGTGTGTCTCTATTTCTTTGCCCGTCCGAGGTAAAGGGCAGAGTGACTCCAGCCTGGAGATTGCACATTTATTCCTGACATTTTTCTAATTACTATTTCTTCACGGAGGCAGAGTGCTGGACTCTGTGCTATTTAAAACAGTTGATTGATGCTAATTTGCTTTCAATCAGTGCTGGACTTTGAGTCTAAGAAACCTACAGCACTGAAAATGTCTTTATTTCCTTTATGCTCAATGAAAGAGTAAGAAAAAATCGTGTTTTGTATGTATGAGTTGAAGACATTTATTTTGGATTGAACAAAAATGTCATGTTCCACTTGAAATGCTCAACCTTTGCTTGGGTTTACACATACAAAGCAAAGGACTAAATTCACGAGAGATTTTAGGCACTAGCCCCAGAAACAGGGCAGGTTCTGTAAGTGACACAGGAGGTCAAGAGTCAAGGGCTACTATGGACCAAAATTCCTATAGCTCTCATCTCGCTGGCAGTAGGAACCTCGAAGATCTATGTCCTCAGGATCACAATATAACAGCTCAACATTTTCATTCTGTATAATTCAACTTTCACTATGCTAGGAAAAAAAATCCTGAATATATATATATATATATATATATATATATTCACGGAACACTTCAGTTCTTCATTTGGTCTTTATTTTGTGGGAGGTATAACTGCTTTAGCAGGAAAGACTGAGGCAGACCTACGTGCCAGGATTTTGTGGCTTGTGGATCTGTTCAGGCAGCACCTCTGAATGTGTGCCCTCCTGGTGGTTTATCCTCAAACTTTCATGAGGCACCCAATAAACATGATAATAGGCAAATATAGGAGAATTTTGGAACTTTTCTCATCCCTAATCAAGGTAAAGCCATTTGCATAATGCACATTTCCTCAAAGATAGTGTTTAAATATCTTTGTAGAATTACCAAGAAAAAAAAAGTTCATTTAGTTTTTATCATTGCTGCTATTTTCTTATGTAAAAACAACTGAAAATATTTTCCAGGGTTGATATCAAGATAGAGTCTTGTTTGTCCATGTATTTACCATGAAACTCCACAGGAAACTGCTGAATAAGTAAGACTTGATATTATAGGAAATGGAAGAAATGAACCTTCAGTCATGAAGTTCATTTAACTTCAACAGGCACGCAAGAAATCCAGCCAAACAGAAAAACATGTGTTTCCCTGCACTGTCCTGTAGGATTACTGGATACCACAAGGTTTTAAGAAAGTTTCCATTCCCATTCTTCACTCTTTCAAACTCCTTATTTCAGATTATAGAAGATGAGACTCGATATTCCTGAAGTTAAAGAAAGCTGCCAACAGGAAAATCCTCTGATCCTTCTCCCTCCCTGTCCCACTTTGCTACCTCAGAAATGCAGAGGGGCTTTCCCTGCCCTCTTCCCCTCATCTGCCTTTGGGCAAAGATAAAAAGTGAATGGCCTAGAGTAGATGGGAAATGAAATATTTACAATGAAAGACGCCTTTCTTTTTTTTTTCTTTTATCTTTTGTATTTAATGTCTTGCATGTTGTTTGCTGCTCCCCCCCTTCCTCGGAGAACATTTATTCTGCCTTCAGTCTTCTCTGATCGTCTTTCTTTGCTTGTGTAACGGAGGAGCCCATTTGGACCCTGGCAAATCAAACTGCCCTAGAATGATCTGTGACTATGGAGAGGATGTGTTTTTGATGATGCTTGGAAGCAGTGCTGTCCTAACCTCACGCTTGGTCAGCCGTGGACCTTACTCAAAATATCAGTGTTCTTTCCAAATGGATGGATATTTCCTGGATGAGAGTTAAGAAACCAGATGGAAAGAATATGATGCAATGGTTCTTCATGATCCAGCATGTGATCTAAAGTGACTTTCCAAAGGCTTTTTTGAAAAAGAATGAATGTTTGTTTCAAGCTGTCCATGAATCTATATACTCAAATTCTAAAATGAAGGTGCGACGTTACTGGAGTTTTTTCTTTTCTGATTTAGCAATTGCAGTAACAACCACCCACTTTGTTCAATTTTCTTCATCTGAGGATTGTTAAAATCATTTCTAACTGAAATAGTCCCCTCTGGCTCCATTGAATACCTGGTGAATTGGAAGTAAGTGCGTCCAAAATTACCTGTCTGTGTCTGTAACCAACCCAATACTCATCTCAGCCCCTCTAAGGATCCCTCTTTGTGCAGCTACTGGCACTTAGTGATGCAGTATAAAAGATTTCCGGAAGTAGGGCAGGAAGAGGGGATTAGGACATAGATTGGGTTGTTCCTGATCCTTTGCTCTACCCAATCTCCAGCATAAGGCTTCCAAACCTCTTTGATTTCTTAATTATGCAAAGCATATATATAGCAAATAGATATTTTTATAAATGACATGTAGTTTATGGCAGTTTACGCTACATACACGCGCACAGGTAGCAAAGCAGCTTTCTGCTGGAAGCTTTTGTTCTAGGTTTTTGTTTGTCTAATGCTGTTATATGCAGTGGCTGTCCTAAAACCACCCAACATCTGCCTGCTCTGGGAGACCGGCAGTACCGCCTGAGGGCCACAGCAGTTCCTCCTGTTTGGTGTCTTCTTAATTGATGTCCCAAAGAGGAAACATTTTCCAGGAAGCTCGCAGTGAGTTTTTACCTGGTGTGGACTTCACCAACCTAAGTTGTGGCATAATCTGGGTTTAGCCCCAGCAAACTGGGAGGTTGCAAGGGGAATTTAGGTCCTCCAGGAAAGTGGGTATCCGCTTTTTCTTCTATTCTTCCCAGAGTATCTTGATAGAGGAAGCAGCCACAGATAGAGAGTCGTAAAACCAATCTTCTGTTGCAGATGGAAGACTGAGAAGTGCTGCTCCTGTTGCTGTTGACTGGTCTTCAGTAGGAAGCATCAAGCAAGCCAGAACAAAATGCCCAGATACTTTTCCCAGAAAGAAGCGGAGCACTTTTTCCTGTGGAGGCTCAGAAGTAGTGCTGGGCTGATTTTGAATGGCCATTAATGGCTCTGTAAATGTCAGATGTGATTTTTTTTTTCCTTCCCCTCATAGCAATTCTCAATACTTTGTACTAATTATCAATGTTGCACAGCTTTCCTTTCTATCTCTACCCATTTTAGGGGGGAAAAATAAGTTTAAATCTTTGAAACACTACTTGTATGCATTTTCTTCCCCCAAAAATGCATCCATTGCTCTATAGTTGTGCATGTAGAAAGTAGAATAATTTAGGCTGGAAAGGATTCGTGGAAGCTACCTGGTCCACAATATCCCCTCCCAAGCAAGGGCAGTTGTAAAAGGTCTTTAGAGACATCCCAAGTGCTGATCTTAGAACAAGAGCAGAGATAGAGAAGGAGATAATCTGAAACAAGAACAGAAGGAAAATTCCTTAGCTTGAACCCCAAAATGAAATAATGAGGATCCAATGTTTTCTATCATAGAATCTGCACATTATGGCCATGGTGCCATTTAGAATTTTTCTCTTCTGCTGTCTCAGCTGGTTAAATTAATGCTGCTGAATATAGACATTCTGATGGTTAGCTTTGGATTAGTGGGCAGAGAAGAAAGTGGAGGAAACTCCTGCCAATTTGTGTTTTTTTCAGAGCGGCTCCACCTACTTTCCTGCTATTGTTTCAAGTCGCAGCCCTTCAGTGCAGCTTGGTGCAGTCTGGCAAAATCCTGTGCAGTGAGCTGTGCTGCGGAGCGCCCAGCTCTTCCTTAGCTGCTCTTGAAACTCAGTGAGCATTTGAACATCAATTAGATGCATCAAATCTGTTCATTTATTAGCAATAATGTCATCTGTGTAGCAACTATGCATAAATTACTTCCATCTGCATAGAAACTTCACCTCATTGTCCAATGGAAGCTGTTTCATCCATCTTTCCACCAAGATTAAGTGTCTTTAATAATCCCCCGATGTTTGTATTCTTCTTGACTAGCTTAGCATTTTTGTCTTTGTCTGTTTCCTCACATCCATCCTCCTCTTGCCCGTTTCCAAAGTAAGCCTCTTCCTGACTCCTTTCTGTCTAAAAACTGGGAAGGAAAAGGGGAAAAAGAGTCATGCTCTTGATCTGGAACAAAACAAATTAAATAAAACATCAAGGTTTTTGGTGGACTGCCTATAATTATACTGAAAAATAAAAGTTTGACTTCATGAAAAATGTCCTATTTAAAAGGAAAGCACAAAGCAGCCATTTTTTATTTTGTTGATGTTTATATCAAAGCATATCTCTATTTGCAAAAAGTCTTTCACTGAACCAAACGTTCAGAACATTCTTGACAAAAGAAAGCTTGTGTGGGAGGCTTTTGACAAAAATAGAAAAAGTAAACACGGAGGTAGAAGCCGTTGAGACCTTTCTCGCTTTTTTTTTTTTTTTCATTATGTGAATAACTTCAATATTTCTAAATGCAGAATAACTTATCAATAATCATGGAAAATGCCCTTGATGATTGTCCTCTTGGCTTTCTTGATGCTAGTGCATAGCTCAGGATTTTGTAGGTATCTGCCCAAAGGAATCATTAACCAGACGACCTGATCAGAGGGACACTGCCCTGGACATTAGGACCCTTGTGTCAGGGACAACCCTCGCATGCAGAGCAGGGCATTAGATCACCCTGCCTGCCCTGTGGATACCATCCCCGCAAAGCAATTCTCCCCCAAATGAAGCAATCTCAAAGCCTGCAGCTATATTACATTGCACATTATATCTCACTTTCTCCTGAGCACAGAGTGTAAAATATCACCACCTCAGAATTGCAGTTCTCCATCTTCTCTCTCTGAAATGCTGCATAATATCAGGAGTGCTAGGCAGGGAAATAATATATCAAGTCAGCAGTGCTGCTAATTAACATGTAAATCATTTCACTCACTTTTCCTCCATCACAAGATTGGCTTTAAAAAGTCAAAGATTTAAAAATGATATAATTTATATTGCAAATTTTCTGAGTCACTAAATTTTCTGCTTTTCATGATTTTCTTTGCCTCCAAGATGAATAGAATCGCATTTTTATTTTAAATGATTCCTTTTTTTTTTTTTTTTTCCCAGTTTCCTCAGTCTAGGAAGGGGGGCAGTAATAAAAACATCAGATATCGTGATCCCAAGGAGTTGGCAGTTGCGGGTCAGAGAAGACAAGGCTTGGGAGGGAGCCAGGAGCAGCATGTGAAGAGGAGCTGCAGGCTGAAGACAGCTGTCTGGGATCTGTCTGGGCAGCAAGCATCCCAGGTGAGAGAATCATGCAGGGAAGCAGCTTTTGCTGGTGTGGGAGTAGTAACATCAGTCCTTGTTTCCACTTAAAGGGGGTTCCCACTAAAGCTCTAACTGGCAAATCCTGCTAATGAAAATGAAACTTAGACTGCTTCCCAGAATGGAGTTATGTGGGCAGAAAGGAGTTTCTGCATGTATAAAAACATCTGCATTAAATGTTTTGTTGTCATAGTTATGGTGTTTGAGCTTAGTCTTGTTTTGCCCTTTTTTTTTTTTAATGCATGGAGAGCAAGACTACAGGAAAGGAAGAGGAGAAATACAGTAAGCAAGGGGTCCACCAGTTGCGTATCTCTAGGCATGATCTTGAACAATTGCAATAAGAAGTCAGAGCAGAACTCCCCAGGTTTGAGGACCTGCTGGTGAGCACAGCTGGCCTTTGACTGCAAAGCAGTCTTCTACAACTCCCATGGAAGTTGAGGATGCTCATGGAAATTCATCATAAGGCATTTAATTTGCAAAAACCAGAGCACATCTCTTTCTTGGCTGTAGGGTGCTTGTGTGCAGGAGTCTCATCAAACATACCGGTCATGATTTTAGTGCTAATTGGAATATGGATCTGAGAACAGGTTAAGTAGGTTCAATCACATCATCGGTCCATTTTCTGTTCATCTTGTTAGCTGCAGTTTAGACAAAAATCATCTGTGCTTAGGAAGACCCAAGTTCAGGACATCTTCTGGTGGTCCTCCTTAACTTGCTACTGCTGATGTCATTCTGTCTAGACTGCATGAAGGAAAGCTTGGATCCATATGATGACATTATATAGGTATTCAAGCTTTCACCACTCCAGACAGGCCAATGTCTGAACAAGGGCATTCATAAAGAATAGCGTGGGCGGTAGATGGAGTTAGGCTTGAGCATTAGCTCAGCCCCAGGACTGATGAAAAGCATAGACATAACAAGAGAAGGGACTGGTGGGTCATGGAAATCACAACAGCATCCAAGGATGTGATTGGTTTGATAATGTGCTGCACCCTCTTACTCACTTGAGCCTGCTTTATGTGCCAACACGGATTGCAGTGAGTCAGGCCCAAAGACAGTGGCTGCTGCTGCAAGTAGGAACCTACTTGGGTGGAAAGCAGCTTGTGAATATGTTACTAATGCAGGTAGGGTCTGGTGTCCCCATCTCTGTTCACCATTGCTGTGCCAAACTGAGCATAAATATTGGGAGTGAAGAGAAAAATCAATACAGGAGATAAATATATCAATGGAAGTGGAAAAGAATTGCTATTCCCCATCAGATGCTGGTAGCTCATTTTTAATCAGCCACTTGTTCATTTTTATTTTCTTTCTTGGTATCTGTCAGAAGGAGCCATACCATCAGACTTGGTCGCAAACATGTGAATTGATAGCTTTGTCCTCCAGTAGGTCTTGAAAAGCATCTACCTCCCTCTTCTAACTTTGTAGGGAGCATTGGCATTTGCTTTCTCAAGTTCACTAGCATTCAGGCATAAATTAAGTGCCCAAGGCTGTGACTGCATTAACATTTTGGTTCAAAGCTGTTTTTGAAGTGAACTTCCTGATTACCCCCGCTTACTGTGTGCTGATTTGGTATGCAAAGCAGTTTTGATGCATGTGGGCTGGTTTCCTTTAGGAGGAGACCTAATCAGAAGCTCTGCTCTGAATGCACACCAAGTGGGCTCCTACCCCGATGAAGACGCTCGCTTCTGAACCAATGAGCAAGCTGCACAACCACAAAGACCTGCACTGTGTACTGAACATGCACAAGCTACTAGGAATCTCTTAAAACCACTGAATGCTTCTGCAACACCCTGAATGTGCTTTACAAAGGGCCTACCGCATTTTCATATTTTCTTACAGATGCCTGCCCTCATCTCTTTGTGATTCTTCTGCTCCTTCTTCAGCATCTGTCCTGTCTTCTTTCTTGAAATCCTTCACCTTCTTTACCTAAACTCATTTCTGAAGCTTTGCCCAGTCTGTGCTTTTTTTCTTTTTTTTTTCTTTATTTTATTATTACTCCTTTCCTATTGCTGTCATCTGCCATGGTAATAACTGTGCCACAGCATCCTATAAATCCAGTGGATGTGCACCCAGAGACATTGAGAAATTGATGCTACCTGTTAACTGTGTTGTGAAAGGCCTGAAAACGTAGCCAGCAGCAGCATAACCCAGCAGCAATGTCAGAAGGCTACTGACTGCTCAAGAGAACCTCATTACATTCAGTACGTTGAAGGCCTTGTTCTGAAGGTCAAGAGCTGGCGTTAGGATGGCTGACGTGTCCCTGCCATGGAGAGCTTGAATGGGTCTTTGCTTGGGGGCAGACCTCCCACTGCCGTGTGCCAGGAGGAGGGTTTGGAGGGACACGCTCCTTCTGGTGCTGCTCCGGGCTCCTACGCTCCACTCCATGCAACGGCCGCGCACGGGCACAGCAAGGGAGACGTTCTTGGTGCTCTCCCTTCCCTGGCTGGCGTCAGGGCAAGGACCCTAACGGGCCAGTCTCCATCCTTACGAGTGTGTTGGGTGGACCAGCTCTGACGCTTTATTACCTTTATCTAACCCTTGGGATCACCCTCTTTGCAGTTTCTGCAGTGATGCCATTGCTTGTAATAGCAGCTTCCTCTGGGCCTGTGTATCTGTGCTATCTTTAGGACGTGTGAATGCACTGAGAGCCTATGACAAGCTTAGATCAAGAAAGGTAAAGGCCACAGTTTCAACTAAAAGGAATCTCAAATTATACAAAGATATATTAAGCAGCCTCTGCCTAAACATGGGAGGAAGATAAAGTGGTTTTGGGGAAGCTGCTGAGAGACAAAGATAGGAAACCCAGTGCCTGCCCCTGGCCTGCCCCGCTGATAAGGACAAAGAATCTGCTGAGCACCCATGTGAGCACGTGGCTGCTTTCCAGCACGGGCAAGAGCTTTCGGAAGGTGGGTTTGAATTTGGCCCCGGAGAGCAGCAAAAGCCTGGCCAAGGCCCCGGAGCAGGCGGTAAGGGAGGGAAGGGGCAGGAGCAGCTCATGGCGCCGAGAGCAAAGACAGCGCCGAGCAGCTTCCCCAGGCTGGACGTCAGCCTCTGCTCCGGCGCAATCTGCCCCGTCCCACGGCGCAGCGGAGGACGTTCCCGAGCTCGAGCCAGTCCTCGCAGTGCTGGCAGCAGCTGAGGGGAGCGTGTCCTTCTGCCCCTCTGGGCATTCCGTGCTTTTTCAGCCTCCTCTTCCCTCCTTGATCCTTCACCTTTCTGATGGGGTGAGGCACAAAATGGAGGATGAAGTAGTAAATACAAAATGGCTCTACAGAGCGCTGGCAGCAGGAGCTTTCTCCTCGCTTTTTAAAATCCCAAGGAACTGATGCTAGGTGTGCCGCAGTGTCCCAGACAGCATACATGCTGCCACAAACCAGCGCCTGGGAGCTCTCGCTACTACCGAGAACCACTGGCACGTTCACCCACCTTGTTACTAGCGGCAACCATTTTATGCTAGTCTAGTTTTTGTTCTTTAGAGGGCTGGGAGGGGATAAAACAGCATTTCTCGTTTGCTCGGAATGCTCCAGTGTCCTTTGCATTCCTGCACAGGTCAGTCCTTCCTGCTGCCACTTTGCAAACTGCAGCGCGGGTCTCGTGACTTACCAGCCTGGCTGCCGCTGGACATGGAAGGGTTTCCCGATGCCTGTTGTAGCGCAGCCTTTCCTCGCCCCTGGATCCGTAAGCACCCACGGAGCCTGCAGCCTGGCTGAGCTTGGAGCAGGATCGCCGTCGTTCCTGTCTTCTGCTGACCAGTCACTTCCCCAACCTCATTTTTCTTCTGCAAAAATATTTTGTCTCGTTAGAAGACAAAAATAACTCACTTTTTTTTTCTAGTGATGGGTTCAAGAGAGACGTCCTCAACAGAAAGGCATGGTAGAACAAAGGAATGGTAGACCAAATAAACCCAAGGAATAAATTTCAGCTGTGATAAAAACTACCTGTTAGGTGTACCTATATAGACTGAGAATGAAGTAACCAGAATAATGAGCAACAATTTTTGTATTGGCACTGTCCGTTTTTTTATGGTTCCACCTCCTGCAGAACAGGCAAATGTTGCCTTAGGTCCCAAATCCAGCTGCACTGGCATCCTTAAAGCACTGGGGGTGGTGCATCTTCTGAGAATGTCTTGGCCAGTTTAGAGGTCACAGACCAAAACAGCCCCAAAAGCCAGTCCAATGGGATCTGGGAGCTGCTGGAAGGCTGCATCGGGAAGGGATTTTATTGCTTGTGTTGACTTCATGGGAACTGTTTTATTCTGCTTTCTGCAGTCTGCTGTTACAAGAAAAAAGCCCTGTTGCTCAGCCAAATTTACTAAAAACTCATAAGATTTAAAGATAATTTGGAATACACTGGGTTTCTTGGCACTACTAGAGAGCTCTGTGACTTAAATAGGCCCCAAAACATTAAAGTCACACAATTCCCATTTGAGGTTGGTACATATTAATCCCAAGTGTGAAACTTCCTGACAGACCGATGTTTTAAAGCTTGAGTGTATCATTTTGGTTTAGTCGTCAAACTTCAGACACTCATGTGGGATCATTTTGGGCTCTGCAAATCAGCCTTTGCACTTCTCAGTGACGTGAAGACTTGCTGCGGAAATCCTGGCATATAATCCTGACGTATGTGCTGCAGAAATCCTGGCATATATCCTGGCGTATAATCCTGGCATATAAATCACTGGAACAGGTTGCCCAGAGAGGCTGTGCAGTCTCCATCTCTGGAGATCTTCCAAACCCGCCTGGCTGCCACCCTGTGCCCCGTGCTCTGAGTGTCCCTGCTGGAGCAGGGGGGTTGGACTAGATGATCCCTGGAAGTCCCTTCCAACCTTAACCATTCTGGGATTCTGGGATTCTGTGAAGTGAGTCAGGGAGGTGAGGTGCCCTCAGGTTTCCCCTTGCAGACCCTGCCGAGATGGGCCTTTGCTGCCTGCCCCTCGCTGGAGGGTGGCTGGTTTCAGCGTCCTGGAAGGGTTTTGTCCTCCAAACGTGGCCAGACCTGCTCCTGTCCTAGTCCTGGCAGGATGATGTGAGGAACCCCACAGCTCATAGATGACTGTAACCTCTTACAAGCACTAATGCCTGAACACAGACACGATGCTTTATAGGACAAATTGCTTCCTAAAACAGAGTATGCTGGTTTTCATCTACCCTAACCTCATTTCCATCATCAACCAAGCTCTAGGTGTAAACGTAGAGAGAAGATATAGGGACAAGTTTCTATTTTCAAGATTCGAAGCAAAATTATTCAGAGTAAATGCAAGTCAAAATGCCATTTCTTAGTTTGCTTAACAATCAGGGCACTTTTCAGTGGCTTTACATTGCTTACCTGAGATCTTCTCTTCTGTTGTATCTAGGAGACTCTATGAATTGCTCTACTTACCAGCTAACTCCTTCAGAATTTAGTTTAAGATTGGACTAACTGGTTGGCATCTAGCACCTCTGTCCTCCAGGTTAGGTGACTATGGAGACTTCTCTTATAGTGACTCATCCAAAGCCTCTTACTGCTGAAGATGCCAATTACATTCTACTTTTATCCTAAGCCTGATTTCCTGCCTATTATCCAAGACCAACACATTTCTTTATAGTGGGTGATAAAGCATTCCAGTATAAACAACATTTCCTCCCATCCCACAGGATTTTTCTGATCTGTTGTTTTGCCTGGAATTTTAGAAATAGCAGTTGGGATGGGGGAATTTTTTCCTATCCTTCTCTCTCAAAACATCAGAACAAGTGATGTTAGCTGGACCTAGAGCTGGGTCAAGATGGAAGCTCTCCCTCAGCCTGATGGTGGTTGATAGGGAGCATAGCCCAACACAGACAGCATGCCCCATGGCCCCAGTTCCACATCCCATTCTTTTTCTTCCAAAATCTTGTCCCTTACTGTATACCAGTTTTGCCCTTTTGCATTTCATTCAGTGCAAATGCAGTTTTGATGAAGCAGCTCTCTATGGATTCTGAGCAGAGAGCAGATGTTGCCCGCGGGCCTTTCCTCTTGGTTTGGCAGCTGCATGCATGCCTCTCCTGTTCTGCAGTTGTCAGGCTCCTCCCAGCCAAAACGGTCCTCATACTTGTTCAGGCTTTCTGAGTGTTGCCACACTGCAAAAGACTGTTCTGCGAAGGATGTATCATTGAATGACTTGCTGCTCTTACATCCTCCTTATTTGTCAGTCTTTAGTTGCCAAGCTATCTGTGTGCCTACATTATTCTTTTTTTCATGCCATTTCCTTTCTCCCCACTTACGATGAATTTCAGGGGCTCTTAGTGTCACACCAGTGCCCGGGAGAGTCTGCAAGCGATACAGAGCTACAACAGTACCATCCTTTTTCTAGGCACAGATGTGGGCTCTGGGCAGGTTGCCAGTCTTGGCAGGGACCATCTGTGTCTGCAGCAATTCTGAGCTACCTTTTGGCTGCCTGTGGCTGCAATTTTGTATTCTCTCTGAGCTTTGCCTTATGTCTCCAGAGAAACAACACGGGAGAAATTACTGCTTGCTACCTACACTCGCACTTTGAGCATGACCTCCACACTTCTCTGTCCTCCTTAAATCTATCTGAGCTTGCCTTGGAAAACCTGCTGTGGTCCCAGCACAAGTTCTGGGGTCCAGGGGCATTGTGAGGCCCCCCCCAAGTGGCTATAACAATGGCCTCCCTGAATTATTGTCAAAACGCTAGAGAAGTGATGAATTTATGCCTTGGTTACACTAAAGAACACAGTTGTTCTTCTCTGCCTTCATTCGCAGTCCTTGTCCATCTCCATGATCTGACCTCCTGCCGCCTGCTGATGCACATCAGCTCTCTGCATCCAAGGTTAAATTCCTTAGCTCCAGAAATAAGGTGTCCTTGATTGCTGACCCTTGCCTGTATGGTGACTTTTGGGGAGGTAATTACTAGATTAAAGAGCCACATCTGACCTAAAAAGCATGTTTTTGCATGCAATAACCTGGAATAGAGAAAAAAAATGAAAAGCAGGAAAAGAACCATAACAGTAAAAATCCATCAGCTCTCAAGGTGGTGAAAGGCAGGCTCCAGTGATGAGAATCCTGTGAGACAGTATTGTATTTGGCACTGAGACTCCTGTGTGTGATCTGTGTCTTGGGAATCCCTTAGGAAACAGTGGCAAATCTAAAAGAAAAAAAAAAAAAAAAAAAAGGCAGAAACAGAGAGTGAAAACTCGCCTTATTTATTATGTGGCCATGTTTCTATCTTCCACAAATCTTGGAAAAGAATAGGCCAGTCATAACTCTCTCACTCACCTTTAATCCATAGTGTTCCTTCTATACAAACCTGGAGTTCCACAGAAATGTGATTTATCTTCAGAATTTATGCTTGTTTTTCTTGGAAGGAGAATTCTTCTGTTTTCTTAACTAGGGGGAAAATGAATCATTGTGCAGCAGGAGGGCTAGATGTTAGGCTGAAAAATAATGAATTTCTTGTTTTGTGAACTGGGGAGTACAATGCCTAGGATATTTTCGTAAATCATTGTTCACAGTCCTTTGCTATTGCTGAAACAATAATGATCCATAGTGCCTAAAAAATAGGAGTGTGTAAAAATTCTATTTTATAAGTATACAGTCGCCTCAAATCTATCCATGTGCCTTCCTCTATGTGATATTTTGATATGCAGTTGTTATATTTATGAAGCATTCCAAGCTGGATGAAACCCTACTCCCTCCAAAATTAAAAATAACATTTGAAAAGGTAGCAATTTGTCATGTATTCATAGCCTAAAGAACTTCAATATGTGTTTCACATCTCAGCACACAAACAAAGCACACTGCAGAACACTAGTTATGTGTGAAATGTTTTGACTCGAATAGTTGGTGATGAATAAGGACAGATAGATATATATGTATATATGTATACATATATATAAAGAAAGATTTGATATGTGATGACTGTAGCACCTTCTTAATCAAGTATCATTAACTTACAAGTCATCATCCATCCACAATCTGAAAACAGAAACCATTGTAAGAAATAAATCCTACGAATGGGAGGGAGAGGGATAATCAAGTTTCAGATGGTTTTATGCACTTGACAAGATGGCATGTGTTGCCATTTTCACTTTTTCTTCTCTATTAGAAACTGGTGAGTTAATTTCCTCTTCTCTTTTAATCAGGCAGAGAAACATTCTTAAATGCAAAAAATGCAGTTATGAAACCCCCAAGTTTGCAAGGAATCTGTAGGCAGATACAGGGTTTGTAAACATGCTTAAGTGACTTTTAAAGTGGATAAATTTCAATTTGTTTGTGCCCATTTAAAGCCACCTATAACCTTACAATGGCAGCAGCATTGCAGGGGTGTGTTAACGTAAAGATGGGCTTGCTCTTACTCTACTTCTTGTTTCAGACTGCTCAAATAACAATAGCAGCAGAATGGAAGTGTCCCTCCATGCCAAGAACAATAAAGTGGATGAGCAGAGTCTAGGAATTCTTGGCAACAAATATCTCACACAAATTAGACTCTAATATGAGGTATTTTTAAATCTGGATTCCTTTCATTGGATATGGAAATGATAAGGCTCCTTGGAGCAAGTTCCTAGCACTCTCTTCCCCTTTCTGGAAGGGACTGCAATTCTTGGAAGCAGGAGCTATATTTGTTTCTGGGAAGATTCTTCTTTTTTTTTTTTTTTTTAAATTTCAGTACGTAAACTCAAAACTCCCATTCTAATGTACTGACAATTCCGAAATGTGGTGGAGCAGAAGACTTTCCTTAAAGACTGGTGAGAAATTCCCGTTACCCAAGGAAATTACGATGTTCAGTGTTTTGGACAAACGCAGCACCGTTTCAATGAGCGGGTCTGTGTGAGTGGTCATCATGTCGCTGTCTCTGATAATGGTATCCTGCATCTCAAAATATATATTTTTTTCATGCTAGAGCACCATGGATTCTATTATCATATGAGATTCATAATTTAATTTTCATTAAAAATAAATAAAAATAAATAAAAATAAAAGGCAACTCTAATGTTTATTTGTTTTAAATGCTCATGACTTGATCAAGCATGGAATTTTCAGGATCTGTTTTTCAAATAGCGTCTGATCATCGTCTCCCTTAAGAAAACTCCCCAATCTTAGAGACAAGTGCCACACGGTATTTAATGTGGACTCTAATGCACTTCAGCAAGGATTTTGTCACCTTCATCTTCTAATTCTTGTCTTAACCACAATACAGCCAAGGTCCTTGGGTAAGGGGAAGACAGTCTGGGCTCTGCGCTGCACAGAGCTCCCTTCCTCTCATGCTGAGCTTGGTGACAAACTCCCACCTGCAGCGGGTGACAGGGGCAACGTTGTTCGACGCTGCTGGGATCGAGGCTGCTGGTGATGCCTTTTGACCCTCCTCTCACTTCCTGCAGCTCGCCGGGGTTGTGGCTTCGAGGGTTTCAGCTCGGGGTGCCTGTTTGCTGGTGGGCTCTAGACATGTCTTGTGCACTTGGGTGCCTTGTGCGGGACGAGGCAGGTGCTCCAGGTCCCTCTGGATGGGACATCCCCTGCCAGGCAGTGAGGTCTCTCCTGGTGTTTGTGTTACACTCTAAATTAGATTTGCTATTTATTATTTACTGTTTTTTTTTTTTTTTCATATCAGTAATGAAAGGTGACTTAAATCCAAAGAGACTCTCTAAAGTACCCAGGTTGTTCCTTTTTTTTCGTGATGTGTCGCTCAGCTGCACATTTCCTTCACTCACGATGTCGGCTTGCTTCATTTCCCACATTGAAGTGGTAGTAAAATCACATAAAGAGAGGATGGGAAAATGAGAGTTATGTGGGGTATCAAGACTTCAGTCTTATAACAGGTCCCTGGAGGAGAGCTGATCTATCATTTCAGAGACCAGATAGAAACCACTAAGCCCTTGCTTAAGTAAGTGCCGGTGAGTCGCAGAGAGCATTCATGCAACTGCAATGGAGAGAGGGACAGTCAGTGCTGAGAGGGTGGCAGTGTGTGCTTAAGCTCTCAAAATGTGATTTTTTCTTTTATTTAGATATGTATTGATACTGGTTTTGCAAGCTAACCTGTTAAAACTATTTTCTGCATTTTTTTTTCTGTCTTTATAATTACTGTAAAGGTTGGAGAGCTATGTTTGTTCCAAATTAAATTTCATCCTCATGCTCAAGTATGTGTTTAGATTAATTCTACCTGAAGTGCATGAACTAGTTTGGTTTTATGAAGCAATCTGGTCAAATTTCCCAACTGGGCACTCTAAAAAGAGAAATCTGAAACATATCAACTGGGCTAGTCATCTCTTGATGATGAGACCTTTCCCCTTCAGGGAAATCCTCATTTATTTTTGTTCATTCCACATTTCAAACGCACTCCGCATATAAATTGCAAAGACAGAGTTCAAATACATTTTTAATTACTGGTAGTATTTCTGAGGATCTCAGAGGTGGCAGCAAGTTTGTTGAAGTGGCATCATATCTAGATGCATCTGCTACTAGTGGGCGATTTAAAAAAAATTATATTCTTTCTGCTATGGTATTCCCAGGCTGTAGATTAAACACTACGTTTAGTTCCCCGTAATCCCCAGTTACTCCTTTCTTCTCTTTGCCAGACAGCCATGGGAACCGAGGAGCCTTTGTCCCCACGTGTCCTTGTCCCGGAGCCATCGGGGAGTGGTGACCGCTGAGGTGCCCGCGCCAGCCCGTGTCCCTGTCTTTCCTGCGGCACCTCCAGCTCCCGCATCCAAGGTCACCAACAGCCCAACTCTCTCGTCAAGCTGCCGGCATCGCGAAACCTGTACATTGTATCCTGCCTCGAGTGGATTTGAGGAAGCAGTGTGAAATCCGTGTTTATAAAAGGATGTGAAATATAAACTAACACTCTCCTTCTGATATCTGAAGATTTATCTCTTGGTAAAACTCCTCACAGGAAAGCTGCAAAATTCAACGGCAGGGTTAATTATGATCCTACAAACTCAAATTACCTTAATTTACATACAGAAGATGACATGATAAAAGATATTTGGCTGTGTGTCCCTCTCTGCAAATAGAAGCACAGCTTTCTCTGTTTTTATGCCACACTGGCTCCAAATGTCTTGCAGGAGAGAAACGGGAAGGTCAGGCTCCTGAGCACGGCTCTGCCAGGGCCGATGCTTTGGGAAGCTCCGTAGTGTAGTAAATAACGGGGACCACTCCATGGATGAGCGAAAGAGCCAGGATCACAACATGGAAAAGGTATTGAGGGCAGGGCTTGGAGCTGTGGGCAAAGGCAGGAGCCGGGGAGAGGATGTACAATCATCCCCAACGTGCATGAAGCCACAACAAGGATGAGTAAAAGGGATAATTACCAGGAATTTACCGGGTATTAGGCAATCGTGGGATGACCTTTATTTGAGCAGGGAGAAGGAGGTGGAGGAGCCCAAGATAAACTCCAGGTTAAGAGCTGAAATGAATGAGAATTTGCCAGAATTTTAATAGCCATGGAGAAAGGAGGAAAGAGGAAAAATATGAAGTTATTTTTGAGATATCAGGAGGCCTCACAGGAGAAGAGAGCAAGGGAAAGAAGCAACTTTGGCTATTCACGCACAGTCATTGGTGCAGATGGGACAGCTATAACCATGGAACCAAGGGGATTTAGATAGGCAAGCATAAAAAGAAAGTGGGCTAGAACCTCCATTAAAGAGTTAAGGAGAAGACAATTAAAAAAAAAAAGGAAAAAAAAAAAGAAAAACAGGAAGAAAATCTCAATAAGCAAAGGATGCATCTGGTTGCTGGAGGGAAGGGAGAAGCAGAGAATGAAAAAGCAACCCTTGTTCCCAACAATAAGGTAGAAGGGTTGCTTCAATGCACTGGAGAGTGGAAGCCGGTAAGAGGAAGAAAGGGAAATTGAAACACTGGAAACCTCAAGGTTTTGAGAAGCCCGAAGATGAGGGGGAGGAGGGAGAATGAACAGCAGGCAGCAAAGGAGGTGGAGCTGAGCCAGCAGCAAAAAACGTCACGGACTTCAACAGGGCGGAAAACAGAAACACAGCAAAAAATGGCCAGTGAGTGTCTGTGAAAAAGGGCCAAGGGAAGAGTAGAGGATGTGAGCTACAGAAAAACGCTTGGAGCAGTGGGTTGCCCTGAAAATGGAGCAGGAGAGCAAATTTGGTAATTCTTCCTCACACAAAGCCTTTTCTCTTTGTATCTGAATGTGCCTATTTCTGTCACTCTGATTAAACTAAGCAGCTGATATTGTTATTCAGGTGATGGTTGGTTGCCGATAAACAACCTTCAGGAGCACACAGAGCCTGTACAAGGAGCTGATTTATGGGTCAGTGACCAAAATTAAAAAAAAGAAAAAAATTAAAGAAAAAAAAATCACTGTGGTCCCCAAAAAATGTTATCTTTCCCCATTTTTTTTTTTTTTTTCATATAGGCAAGAAAAGAAACATAGGCAAGAATAGGCAAGAAAAGAAACAAAATTCTCTGCATCTGTTGTGAAGCCAAATATCTTATTTCAGGTCTTTGTCGGGCGTGCCGGAGGAACAAAGCCCTGAATCTTCTGTAGCGCTGCCGCTGCGGGAGCCAGAGCCTCCCTTTCCCACCGGCGGCGAGGCCCAGAGCGCGCGGAGGAGCCGAGTTACACCCTGCCGAACGGTGCTCAGCCCCTCCGCCCTCCGTTGCTGCCACGCACCAGGCTGGAGGGTTTCCTGCAGAACTCCCCGTTTTGCGCCGGGCTCCAGAGCCCCAGAAGAAGGGGCTGCTGCCCGTGGCCCTGTCAGCGCTCTCTTCTCAGGGCGATCGGAGGTAGATGGGCATTCAACTGCTGCTCAGCTCCGGCCGTGGTTTTTTGACTGAACTCCAAGCACGCTCCAAACCGTGACGGGCCGCGCGCGGGCGAGGTCTCCCTCACTGTTGGCAGCGGCGCTCCCGCTAAAGAGTTGCCGGGACAGAAAGCAAGCGAGAAAGGGAATAACTCTATGGCCTGAGCCTGTTGTAATGTTTGAAGACCAGGGACGCAAATAACATTTGTTTCAGATGGTCTCATTTTTTTTTAAAGTGACCTAATAATTCAGGACAACCCAACACGACTGGCAGGTCTGCAAAATGCATAGGACTCACTCAAAGCTCTCATGCAGGGTCCAGAAGATTTTGGGAGGTGGCTGCAAGGCTACGGTTATGGGCACAATTAAAGCAGCTAATTACACATGTGGTTGCTGAGGCTTGGCATCTCCCTCTGAGGGGCTGTTACTAGCCAGGACCACAGGTTCAGCCACTAAATTTGTTGCTTTGGAGCAACAAATCTCTCCTCTGGTGTTTATGATGTGGTGCTTCAGAAAAGAAGAAGTTAAAGCAGCTCCCGCTCTCTGCCCTGCCTTAATCACTGCTCTTAGTAGCAGGACTCCTTATGTGGCAGTGGGGATCCTCCGTGGAGGGGAGGTGCTGGCCTCAAGGTGGTGGCTTCTGCATGGCTTTCTGGTCCCATCCGTGAAGTGCCGCCACACTACCTGGCCACCTGAGCAGCCTCTGGGGCTGCCCTTGTGCTCCCCAAAGAGGGCACGGGCAGCCCCGTTCCTGCCCACCTTGGCTTGGTCTGGCCAGGCCACGCAGCAGGAGCTGGCCCCAGCCATCGCTGCGGTGGGCATTAGGGAGCCCTGAGCAAAGCTACTTGCCTTGTTCCAGTGCTGGTGCACACAGAGCCTGATGCTTCTCGTGCTGCCTTAGGGCGCTTGTGGGTTTGTTGGGGACCCTCACACAACTCTATGTGCTCTTCAAATGCCGCTTGTTGCTTGGGTTGCTCCGAGCAGGCCAGTATAGACCTGTCAAGCACCTCAACATGTGCATGGAGTACTTATACGTGGCCCTGTGTCTTGCTGGTCCTCTATGGGCATGTACTTGATGTCAAAGCTGCCTTGTGTTCCCTGATCCCACCACAGGCTTTTCCTCGCCCTAATTTCCAACTCTGAATTCAAGGTCGAGGCTGAGGGGGGAAGGGCTCTGGGCCAGTAGTTTCCCTTTGTGGTAGTGAAGTTTGACCGCTTGGGCTCTCACTGCCCTCCCCGTTCAGCAGGGCAGTGTCACCTCCTCCTGGGTCGCCTCACGCAGCCCATGCTCGGGGGGTTTCGCTGCCCTGCCGCGGGTGCCGGGACCAAGGCCGAGCGCGGTACGGCCTGGACATGTTCTTGCTGCTGAAGTGAGATCTGTTTAATACTTGTCCGCACTCCATGTGTAAATATTATGAGGAACCTGTAAAAAATCTTCTGAAAGCCACTTTGCTCAGATGTTACCATGAACAGATTATTGTCCATTTATGGCTGAGGGAGAGACTTTGTAATTCATAGTGCATTTTATAATATCTCTGATTTGTGTGGTGCTGGGAGTAGCCAGCAAATATCTATTAATAATGAAAAGGACAGTCACGATCTCTATGTAGCAGGAGAAAGAAGGATGGTCAAGGGTGATTTATGATTCACAAGCAAAGCAGTTTTATCTGTTCCCTCAAAGGCAGACTATCTTAAAAAAAATGCTATGTCATGAGTGATAAGTAATTGTTTATAATGAGACAATTTAAACAGGTGACATGAATTATTTCTTAATTAAAAGCACAAATAACTTTTATGGCTGTTTTAACAGTCTCATTAATGGCCAGGCTCCCACTTGCTTAACCCTGGGATACATTGCTTGAGGCTTTACCCACTCTGCGTACGCAACCCAACAGCTCATCCCAACAGCTTTATCCTTGGGGTAGTTTTCGTACAACCCAAAGTCCAAAATGAAGCCAGCATTTAAAGCAATCACAGCAGAAGGGAGCCCACAGATTTTCTGATAACCTTAAAAGCCATGGGGAATGTAGGCTCACTCCAGGCATCAAAGCAAAAGTGGCTTCAGTCATCAGACCCAGGGGAAGCCCTTAACACAATCTCCGCTCATCCATTTGCGTGGTAACTCCAGGCCATTAACTCCACATAAAAGAACAAAAATAAACATAGATATAATCCTGGGCCAGCTCGTCCATGGGAAATTTGCAGCATTCACAGAGGAGTATTAGAGGGGGCTTTAGCTCTCCCTAAGGGCTAGAGGGCCAAGGATGTCAGGGCGACAAGCAGGATGGACCTGACCCAGCAGAAGGCTCTTTTCTCTGAAGTTTTGTACTGAAGTTTTTGAAAGCTGCAACCATTTGGTTTTTATCTTTATGCTTGCTGAAGTCCTATTCTACAAACACCTTTGGATGGGGAGTGCACGCTTAACTAAAAATAGCTTCAAATGAATTTAGGCTAAATGCAGCCCACCTGGTAGTTGCAAACACAGTTATCTCCTGTTCCTTCCTTCCTTCCTTCCCTCCTGCTCTCTCCCAGCTCCGTTTAACCAAAGCACAGGTGTCTTCCTGTGTATCAACACTGGAAAGATGAAGCAAATTCTCCTCTCTTAGAACAGGGGAGGTTGATCACTCGAGTTTGTGAATCAGCATGGGGTGATGCTAATCACATCCTGTAAATTATTCCCTCTCAAACCTCAGCAGTCCCAGATACCCTGCCATAAGGAGCTGGTAAGCTGAGGTACATGGTAGGGCTGTCCTACCTGAACTGCAAAGAAGCAGCTTCTCACAGTGACAGCTCTGGTCAGAAGCACAGAAGAGGCAGCAGGTCATTGGCAAGATCCGTATACAAGCATGAGTTATGCCTGCACAGCTTGCAAGGTATTTGGAAGTCCCATCCTGGTAATTCTGCTTCTCCTTTACTCCCTTCCACTTCTCTTGGACTGTCAGCAATTACCATTTGAGACCTTCCTTCCTTTACAGTTGAAGGGTGGTAAGTAGCTGGAGACGCTTGGATGGCTTAATTTATCTGGACCTTTTAATGTAAGAGAGATCTGCTGCTTCAGGGTCTTCAAAGACCATCTTTAGATACAGCAACCTCCTTCATCACAACCCTGTAGACCCAAATCCAGCTTCCATGACAACATGGGTGTGTGCTGGAGGAAGAGACAGGCCATAGCTGCTGAACCACATCCTACCTCTGGAGGATCCAGTCAACCAGCTGAGGATGTTTTCTGGAGGTGGGACTGGGTGCAGGGGAGTATGGAGCTGTCTTTTGGCTCTGTCGGCAATTCCCGTGCAGCCCAGGAAAAGCTCTCCACATTTCCATATATGAAATGGAATAAATAAAGATGGAATGGAATAAAAATGGAATAAATAAAGAAAGACACTTGCTTTCCTAAACACCTTTTGGATCTACAGAGGGAGGATCCAAATGGATGATGTCTGATCAAGGGGCAGCAGGCCATCTCCTGCTGTCACCTTCGAGGTGTGTATTTTAGCAGTGCTCTGAGAACCTCCTACTGCCCTTGCACACAAGCTGTGCTTGGCCCTGCGAGCTGTGGGGTACCTGAGGGGTGACAGACAGGCCCCCTCACACCGCTCTGGAGGCCAATTCATTCCCAAACCCTTTCTATGTGGACTGAAAGCATCTCTGCACAGTGCTAGTCCAGTCTTTCCCCGTGGGTTTTATTTTTATCTTTGCATGTGGAACTGATTCATGCAGCGAGCAGTAAGTCAAAGCGCCAGGTTTAGCTCAGGAAGAAAGACATTGAGTATGTTGGCAAGAAAGCAGAGTCCATCCATGGCTGTTCTTGCCCATCCTGTGTCTTTTCAGGAGGCTCTGGGACAAGGCCCTGTGTGCCCGCACCCCTCCGCCTCTCCACGGGCTGCCCCTGTCCCATCGGATGTACAGCCATCCCAGCACCTCCTTGCTCGACATCCCCTCCCCAGGCAGCCCTGCACACCAGGTGGCCTTGGGGCCTCTCCGTGACAGTCAGGGCTCTGAGCCACTAGAGCTGCTGCCACATTTTGCTCTCCCGCTCAAATGTCCTCATGCCCTGAGCGCCAAAAGGAGGAGGGTCTCGCTCTGGTCGCAGTTTTACCAGAAGCACAGCCGGTCCCATCCTCCCAGAGAGGCCCTTGTGGGCCGCAGTGAGGATGCACAAGGCAGGCCACCAGCGCGCCCGCCGTGCCGCGGGTTTCGCAGTGCCTCTCCCTGCTCCGCCGGAGCGCAGCAGGCAGCTCCCTGCGCTGCTGTTGTGATGGTTTTCAGGTCAGGAAGGGTTTGCACTGCCATGCAGGGACCGGGACATTTAACCAGCTCTGCCTGGTGCAAATGTATCTCCTTGTGCCAGCTGCAGAACAGCTTGGTTGCCTACCCAGAGAGCCCAAAAATGAATCCCTAGGTTTTGGAAACAGCCAGGGATACTGTTCCAGCGGTTCAGAACTGGTCAGAAATGTCGTGGAGCAGCAGGAGACGGGTGCCAGTAAGCTATGGAGGAGGAAGTGAAGGATGTCACTCATCAGACACTGTGGGGAAAATGAAGGTTTCAAGCCAGCCAAAAGGAAGGAGATCCTCCACCATGTGGCTGATGGATGGAAGAAAGTAGGAAGACCAAGAGAGGGGAAGAAGAAAGCCCAGGAAAGCACAGACAGCACAGTAAAGAGCAAAGCTGTGGCAGAGGAAGTGCCAGGCGCTGAGCATGTCCACTATCCATGGCATCAAACTGGCGTGCAAGCAACCTCTTCCCAAAGTGTAAAAGTGCGTCCCCAGGCTGTTCTCCTTTCTGTGTCCCTCCTCTGTCCTGCAGGACACTGAACCAGGACAAAATGCTTTAAGCAAAAGCAACCTCCAGGAGAGGGGAACTCACAGTTTTGCAGCTAATTTGCCAACCATGCTCATGCCCGGCACATTTCTTCAAACAGGTATCCCATCCTCTTGTCAATCCAGATGAATTATGTCTATGTTCTTTTTAATCCCTGTGTTGATACTTCTATAAAATATGCAATTGACTTTATACAGCATGAAGTGCTCTTTTAAAATCCATGGCTTCCATTACTTTTCTCCTGAGTGTGATTAGCTTTGTCAAACACAGCAGTCATCAGCATCACTCATACTGTGTCTTTTGAATTTTTGTGCTGCTCTCAGTGTCCTTTGATTTGATTCTTGTTAGCTCAAGAATTTGTCATGGCTATAAAAAAAAGGAATATTTCAATCAGGGGTTCATTATCAAACTGCATTAACTCTGGAAGTGGCTAGTCAACTACACAAAGTTCAAATTTTCCATCTCTACTTGTTCTCTACCCACCTTTCCTTATTGTTACTTTCATAAACTCCTCATTTTGTTATTCCTCATATTTTTTTTACAAAGCATATATCAGAACAAAGGGTTCTATACAATTTAAGGGGATATTTTACTTTTGTCTTCATCTTGGCTGTGACAACTACCACAATTAATTTGTGTGACTAAGTATAAATGCTGAAGCCTGAATAAGTAAAAAATAAATTAGAGAATACTTAGAAAAGGAGGTGTTTTCAAATCTCCAAAGCTTGATGAAATGCTAGATTTGTTTAGAACTGGTAGAAACAATTTCAGAGCAACTATTCACTGTCTTCAAGCACTCATGGAGGGTGGTGATGGTTCAGAGGGCTGGAAAAGATACACACTCACACACGCATACACACACTGCATGTTTAAGTATTTTAAGGTGGTCTCAGAGATTCATAAACCAGTCATCTCAGCTTAAGCTCTTAAAAAAATACTGGAACATGTAAGACCATATAAAAGCACAGATGAGCCATGTCTGTCAAGAACATATAATGTCAGATAAATTTAATTTCTTTCTATAAAATGGTTACAGACCTTGATGATAAGGGAAAACCTGCTGACTTCATATTGCTAGTAGCCATTGTCCACAGATGCAGTCAAACTCAGTGTGAACACACACTATGTGTTCATAGACAGAGTATTTTCTAGCCTAATCATCACGAAGCAGATGTCTTGACTCTGCCCCAGCAGGTCACATCCATGCATAATGTATAGTTTGGTCATTGCCCATGTCCCTTTAAATCCCCTCATACATCCAGATGCAGTCTTTTTATGATTGAAGCCTTCTTTGATCTACCCCTATATCTTCGACTTGGATCTTAGCCTGACTTACCCTTTCATTCTTTCTCCCTGCTTTAGCACTTTTCTCCTTGAAAAAGGCAAAGTGTTTTTATGTAATATTTGCTATCTGGACCCCTAGAGCTGCTGAGCCTTCAGCCTGGTGCATGTGAACACAGTCTAGTTTTTGAAGATCTCTTTGAAGTCACAATTCTGTGGCCACACCATACAGAAGACTGTATGTTTAAAACCAGTACCCCAGGGAATGGACAGGCATTCCCTGGGATACTGATTTTAAACGTACAACCCATTTGCTGCAGGTGAGCCCAAAACACGACCAAGTATCTAGCCAAGGGATTCAAAACCTTTACCTGGGTAAAAGAGATGAAGAGAAGAGAAGAGAAGAGAAGAGAAGAGAAGAGAAGAGAAGAGAAGAGAAGAGAAGAGAAGAGAAGAGAAGAGAAGAGAAGAGAAGAGAGGAGAAGAGAAAAGGCTGCAGAATTTTTTCCTCATTAAACCTACCAGTGTATTTTCAGAGACATGGGCTTTGAATTTCCAGTCCAGTCCATATCGGCACCAAAGGCTGTATCAACACTAGTAAATTAAACAAGTTCAGTGCATTGGCTTGAGTACTTGCCTGCAATCATTCCTACTGTTTAACTGCTGGCATACTGCCTATTATGATTTTGGCCTGTGTCAGCTGGCAGTCCCCAGACAATTCCCCAGTCTGTGAGATAAGGAATGTTCCCTACAAGGAATATGCACTTCTTCATCCCCAGACGAAAGAGTTCAGCCAAATGGGTGCAAGCTGCAGCACACCATCTGTCCTTAAGGAGAAAGAACAAGCCTTGACCCATTTTTATTTACCAGTAAAAGCAAACTGCTCTTTTGGATTGTGCAAAGATTTGACCAATGTCCAAATGGATAACTGGATAAGAGGCCTTCACGTTTAACCTTGGTGCACCCTTACAAGTTTGTTTTGGCTCCACATGACCACTAGTGAAGCTCAACAGCAGCATTCCGGCCCTCAGCAATGCTCACGGAGACAAAAAAAAAAGGCACCTCAAGGAAACAAGCTTAAGAAGAAGTGACCAGCAACAACCATAAAATATGAGGAGACAGATAAAACAGAATCTAATGGATACCATGCCCCCATGCCTGTGGGCGTGCCCTGTCAGCACCAGATAAAGTAATTGGTTGGATTTAATAGGATAGTTGTGCCTCCTGCAAAGTCACTGTAGAGCTCTAACTTCTCAGGTCTTTTGGAGAACATATAGAAAGCTAAGGAATTGAGTGTCATCCCTGGACTTCATGGTGGCAGATATGGATTTGATTCTGGTAACCTTGAGGTCAACTTGCTGTCAGGCACATGCAAATTCTGCTTGGTTGGGATTCAATTCAAGTATGGGTAAGCCTGTCTCTTGCTGGCAGATGTGAGGCATCCTGCACCTATGTGACCTTTTGAGCCAGCTTTGTTGTTAGACCCTGCAAATAATATCCCAATCTGCCTATTTTTCAGGAATGACCTCCCTCAGTACAATGGGATCTGCTCTTCTGTAGTGGAAAATTTATTGGCCTGCCATGCCATTCTTCCTCACATTTCTCCCTGTCATGATTTATCATTCCCTGTTGGAGTGAGAGCCCTCATTTGGAAGACCTGAAGACTAAGAGCCTTTGGCTGCCTAAAAAAAAGGGCTAGACTACACATTTCAGTGTTTTATTCTTCAGAGTATTAAGAAAGGTCTCTTGGAGTGGCTCTAATGGGGTGCTGGCCAGCCATGATGATATTCATCTAGAAACTAAGGATGCTGGGTCTCCTCTAGTTTGCAGAGAAGCGGTTCATTTTGGGGTGGTGTATGAAGCATACACCATAGGCTTCCATGAAGCCTGAGTTTCCTGTCAGTGCTCTAACAGCCAGAAATACCGAATATTCTGTAAATTACCTCAACTTTTTGTGCTCAAGGCAGTGACTGACACCTGTTTTCAGTTTTTTGAAATACTCAAGACTGATCTATTTCCTCAGAGTGTTATAGAAAATTAACCTGGGCTTTGTAGTGAATGCTTTTTGAATATTGTTTCCAGGAGACTTTTGTATCTCTCCAGTTCAAAGTAGCTGAATGATAAAGGTCAACACAACCTTGAGGATGCACTTCCGGTTTCAGGGTGTAAATATGCTCTTGGAAAAGAATCCTAGGGGTGGGGAGAAAATTTTTAACTGAAGGAAGAATTATTTTTTGATTTAGCTGAATCAGAAGACAAGGTTTTGTCTAGTAAATTCGAATAGGTCTGATTCTCCTTTGTAGGACATGATTCTGAACGTTTGAGGTGAACTGTTTGAACAGGACACACACAATTGTTTATGAGTTTGGCTAAAGACAAATTTGGCCACTTGGAGCTCTTTTCAGGCCTTCACAGAGCTGTGTTTCCTTTAAAAGCATTGAAAACTGACCCTTCCTTGGACAAGGATGTGCTGAGATCCTTGTTCACTGGAAGCAACCTGAAACCAACATCTCTGCAGTTGGGAATGCACGAGGCACTTCATGATCACCAAGATGAGAGCTGAAGAGCATATGATCTTGATCAGGAAATGTAGAGCCATGTATAAATTCACTTTCTTTTCCCATCTTCCTTTTCACAGTAGTCTATTAAGCCTCTTCACAAACTACAACTGAAACAGCCTTTGAGTTTATCAGTGTATTCTCTGTAATCAGACTTGGACTGCCCTGTGGGTAATGATAAAGTCCTCAGTTTTAAGTGCTCACAAGACACATCCATCCAGAGACTGGACATGCCTGTGGAAGACATTTACTAACAAATGCTGATGACTCAGAGAACCGAGCTGCCCGTGACTTCAGCAAGGCCTTGGCACTGTTCCACATGACTGTCTCATGAGCAAGCTAAGAAAATATGGCCAGATAAAACTGTAGTAAGTACAAATCTGCTGGAAAATTGTGCTCAAAGGATAGTTATCAGTGGCCCACAGTCAGATTTGAAGGATATATTGAGCAGATTGCATAGAGACCAGTCCCAAGCCAAGCAGAAGCCAATATATCCATTAATGGTCCTGACACAGGAATAGACAACACTCTCACTCTCCTTGTGGAGGATCCAAGATGGGGGAGGGAAGAACGGCAAGTCCTTTGAAAGGCAAGACTGGAACATAAAAAGTTCCTGACCAATTACAGCAAGAACCTAAAATAAATAGGAAATAAGCCGACAAGGATAAGGGCAAAGTATGATACACGGGTAGTAATAGGCAACTACACAAATACAAATTAGGTAACTGCCTAAGCAGCAGTTCTGCAGAGCTGGAGCTGGTGATTAAAGATGAACATGAGTCATCCGCAATGTGCTGCTGTGAAAGAAGGCAGATGCTGCACTTGGTTATGTAGTCATGAATAAGATGAAGTTAGTATTTCTGCCTCCACTCTCATGATCCTTTCAAGGCTTCTGTAGCTTTGTCCACTCGGGAGCACCACACTTCACCATACCAATTAGACACAGTGCCCCATGGAGGGCAGGAAGGATGCCTGGAGTCAAAATACCTGGCCTGGGTGGAAAAGTCAAAAGAATCTGGTTTGCTTTGTCTATGCAAGATGGGTCTGAAGGGGGAAAAGTATAATAATAGTCTACAAGATACGTTAAAAAGTACTACAGAGGGAAAGGGACCGAGATGTCTTCGTATTTACTAAGTATAGGGCAGCAGGCAATGTAAAAAGATGTTAGGAAAAACTGATGATTTGGAATCATCAGCTCTGGAATAAAGATGGCATCTCTGCTCCCTTTCAGTTCTATCATATAGGATTCTATGATCTTATGATTATTTCTTTACTTTTATCAATATCATTACATGCTCTGACTTATTTGTTGTCTTATTTACATTTTCTCTGGTATTTTTTTCTGCTGGCATTGTCCCTCTTTTCCCTACCCTGCTCAGGATGGCCTCACTGTGTTCGATTTCCTTCTCTTTTTCCTGAAAGACAGCTTCTTTCATTCCATTAGATTTTTCTTCCACAACAACACCTCATAAACAGCATTATTTTTCAGTTATACAATCAGAACAGGTGTTTTTACCCTGAAGTCTTTAAGCACACAAATGTGAATCATTGTTTTTTGTTCCTTCTTCTCTGCTTTCTGAGAACTGTGATGGGTTGTGCTCTCCTGATGACATGCAGCTTTCTCACAGCCATGGGCCAAAATCTCTGTATTAAGGATCTAAACAAAAGTAGGTTACAAGCCTCGAAGTGAAAGAAATGATAAGAAAAAAATCTGTTAGAAACTGAGATGATTACAGATGCATAGGTCTATTTTCATCTCATGTTAGGCACTTAAGCAAGAGACTTAAGTGGCAAGCCTATTTGACTCCATATACAGTCAGCAGAGAGAGAGAATCATTTCTTGTGGGTGAATCATCCTGACTAACACCTGATTTTCCCATTCATGTTACCAGTAAAAGGACTGTAGGAAGACTTGGTTTCTGGTGGAAGAGTCTAGGTAAGCCTGCAGGAAAGTAGGGGCAATTCAGGGAGAGCTAGGAGTAACTATTGTCCTCTGCATCCAAAGAACATGGCTTTGCTGAAGCAAGGGGACAGCAGGTAGCTAAAGACAATGAAAATTAAGATAAGTTATATTGTCCTAGGATGCTGAGAAAAGGTTTGCAGCACCTGAGTTTCTTTACTGCTGCACAGGGATGTAATATGCTCCAGAAACTCCGTTTTGAGAACTGTATTTTTAGTTATTATTTTTATTTTAGCTGCATTTTGTTAATGTTTATTTTTTGCAGGCTTTCACAGTTAATAAGTTATTTTTACCTGAGTAAAACAAAAACTTAGTAAAGCTGTGGTCAAAATCTGCCCATCCACTGGAAGTGACAGAAAATAAAAAACTATCTAAGCCATGGTAGGTAGTGGTGCTTTGATTCACTCACGTCTCTTGTAAATTCATATCACCTTTCCCTGGCTTGTCCCTTAGCTGTAACTTCTACATACAAGTTAATCAGGTTGGTTAGAGAGCTCCTTCCAGCTTGGCTCGGTGGGATGAACAACTTCAGTCTTCTGCTAGATATCTAAGGGAGTCAAACAATGCATCCCATTGAGTTAGTTAGCATTGTGTCAGGCAGATCTTAGCTTCTTCTTCTTTTTTTTTTTTTTTTTTTCAGGCTTGCTATTTGATCTTTCCCAGAAAGCAGGATTATATTTATCTGAAGAACAATCTTTTATGTCCTGTCTGAACTGGCGGAGCCTTCTGTTCATTACCCAGGAGCAAAGAGATCTTTTTCCAGATCTCTGCACAGTGTGTCTAGCATTTCCCTTTCTCCTCATCCCTTCCTGTTGCATAACCCTTGTATAAATTCCTCCCAAGATCAACACTTCTTACCACCTCCTGCCTGGCTCGGATGATGCCCACCACCCATTTTCGTATCTTCCAAGAAGAGATCTGAGTGTTAGCCTATGGTCACGCTGCATGGGAGAAGCTCCTGGGAGCTCTCCTGGAGATGCTGTGAGTCCTTGGGAAGCTCTCCTGCAGTAACTGCTGGCTACTGTGGCCTGAGACAACTCTCTGCCTCGGCTGTGCTCTAATGCTGTGTTCTTGTGCTCTTCCATTAGCCAGTATTTGCTCCTTGCCTACCCAGCTACCTTTAAATGGTGAACTACCTGGAGCTTTCACTTGGTGTTTGCAGAGCGCCTCGTATAATGGGGTGTTGCTTCATGATGGCTGCTGTTAAGCACCAAAGTAATGCAAATAAATAATTTTAATGCCAATAACAGAATTTCCTTATTCCCTGCTTCTGTCTTTCTTTGGTTTCTTTTATATTTGTGTTTATTTCATTTAAATAAAAAAAAACTCAGATACAACATTTCCTATCTTCCTCCAAAATATTCACTTTTTAGTCCAAAGTACTGAATAAAAAACCAACCAGCATGGAGATTGTTTTTAATCAAATAATTTATCTTCAAGGGCATTGCTGTGGTTTTGGAAAATACTACTTTTTTTTTCTCAGCAGAAGCCTCTGCTTTCCATTTAAGTCAATCCTCAATTCTTTGGATTTTCTGTTTAGTTTCATCAGTACCTCAAAGAACGCTTCATTTGTTTTATTTTTTATTTGTATAATAAGGTATCTTACACCTTTCTTTTTGATCACTTTAACAACCTGTTACTGAATAATTTACTGCATTGCTCAAAGAAGTCCTCTCTTCACTGTGGGCACATCATCAAGCCCATTATGCAAAATAGAAGACATTTATACTTGTAGATGAGTAAATTGCTATTTTTTATTTTTTCTTGTAAATAGTAAATTTGTCCTCATTTGCTGTTTCAGTTATTCCCAACCTATCTGTTTATCTGAGCAGAATGAGCCCTGCAGTTTTGACTAGAAGCCAGATTCTGATGCCTGTCAGAGAGAAGTTATGCACGTTTCACACAAGTCTACTGGTCTGTGATCACGAAGCAACAGAAGACTTGTATGTAATCCCCATCTTTTCATGGGACCACTGAATCCTGCTTTCCAGAGTGCCCTGGGTGGCAGCCTGACAGGTAGTCATGGAAAGGTCACAGAGAGGGCCGCAATGTTCTTCTGACATCCTACATGCAAAGGGCTATTGCAACATCCTCTGCTGATGTTGTTGTTGTTCTAGTTAAAAAGAATAGCAAAAAGAGACCCAGACATGAGTAAAATACACATTATTCATAAAATCCTTTATTATTTGGTGCTGTCTTCTTAGTGAAGCTTACTATAAAGCTTGTAGTTGGGTAAGCAAAAGAGAAGACACAAAGTTCAGGACAGGAAGTACCAGACTGTCATTAAACCACAGGAAATTTCAGCTTTTGGGGTGCTTGTGGCAGCAGCCTGGTGAAAAAGAACATGAAGGGGGAGAACGGGTTTCAGTGACATGGTCCCCATTGACATGATCAGTGTGTTCCCTGAGAATTAATGCCTCTGCAAATGAGCTACTGAAATGGTAAGAGTTATCTACATATTCCATTTATTTTGTAATAGCTATTAATCTTACACAACCTGATTTGATAAAACAGATCATCAGGTCTTGATTTTTGTGTGCTTAATTTAAATTGTAATTAATGTGCATTTAAACATGCACATTATACACGTAAAATGCAATGTAGAAGTCTCTAAAAGTAAATGAGGATGGGATACAGTCCAACAACAAGTTGTTTTACAGTCCAGCAGAGCCATTGTTGAATTTCTGCCTGAGTGGGGAAAAAAACCCATCAGTTTGTGTTCAAGGAACCGAATTGCTACAAAGACTACAAACCAGCAGTGCCAGTGGGGAGACTTCCTCCCTTAGACCTTCCAGGTACAACCTGAGTCAGAAACAGTGGTACTACCCTGGGGATCTGCATCCGTCCTGGCCACCTGGCCCCTTCTAGAGTCCTGCAGTAATAAAATTTATCCATTTCCATGGCTCACAAGTGACAGAAGAAATGCGAGAACCTGGAGGAGATGTAAGGAGATAGATGTGTCCTCTTGGGAAGCCCATGACGTTACGTGGACTGGATACTGTGTTAATAAGAGAAATAGATTTGTGAAAGGCAAAGCACAGATGTGCACTGAACGCAGGCTGACAAAACGTGGCACATCAACTTTCAGTCCAATCCTGTGATTTAAATGCCAAGCTGAGTGAAACTGGACACCCAAATAATGGCTTCCACATGCTGAGGTCCAGCTACGTATTATATCTACAGTGAAAATACAACGACCATGTAATGACATGTCCTCCTCTGGTCCTTCCCTTCTGCCAGCACACACTTTGGTGTGGCCAGGCAATAAAACGTCTCTGAGAACTCCTCGCGTTCGTACCAGTTCTCCATCCCTCTGAAGGGATTGCCCTGGTCCCCCGTGGGGATGCCTTTGGAGTGAGCCCCCAACAGGAAGACCTCGGAGGGACCGTCCGAGCACTCTCGCCCTAACGCTTCTTATGGACATTAACTCTTTAGGGTCAAAAGTGCTCAGAAACAGAAAAACATCCAAAAATGTTATAATCTTTTGTGGAAGGGATTTCAAAAGACTGTCTAGTTCAAGCCTCGGCACTAAAGCAATGAAGTGTCCTTTGTTCTTCCCCTCACATATGTTTTTCTACCCTGTTAAAAACCTTATATGTTTTTTGTTTCAAGGCAAAATAAGAGAAAATTCTCCTCTTCCATCTTTCTGCCACTTGCTGTTCCTTTTTCTTTCCTTTTTTCTTTTTTTTTTTCTTTATTGTTATGTATAGACGTATTGGAGTACCTTCATTTGGTAGTGAAATATATCTGAGTGATGTGTTCTGCAATAATTGCATATGACCTCCATGTAGCTATGGAAAGCCATGCATTACTGTGCCTTAGGAGGTGAAGTGACAAATGCCTCAGCATGGGCACACCTTTAGCAGGTATTTGTTTTTGAAAATAGACAGGTAAACAGTCATGTTGGAACTTGCAAGCCTTCTTGGTGTGTAATTATTACTGCCCTATGACTGTATGTCAATATAATGAACACTCTTTTAATATACTGCAGTGCAGATATTTGCTGAGTTAAGAAAAAACTCTCCTGTTGGTTGGAAACAAGCTCTTCATTGGTTTACAGTAGTAGGACCTCAGTTCCTTGACTGTGGGAAGGTCTGGGGAACCTAAAAGGGCCCATCTAAAAGGGTTATTTGGCCCAGATCATTAGGGTAACTGCATTCCCTTCATTTTATATGCAGCTCAAATTGCTGTATTTCTGGCAATTTTTTAATCCTATTTCCACAAGGGGAGATCACAAAAGATTCTATACAAGTTGGTAATAAAAAAGTGAACGTTTTGGACTTCCAATGGAAAGTAGAAAACTGGTTGAGTGCATTGTACCAAAACATCTTCTATAGTGAGCACATGGTTATGCTGGAATTGAGGTATCCAAAGCAAGCATTGGTAGGTTTACAGGCTTGTAATGCATAAAGTAGGCAAAACTGGTCCTAAGAGTAAAATCAAGGCTGTCTGAAACAGTTGGAATGTAGCTGTTGTCTTGACAATGTGGGAAGAACCCTCTATCTGTGTCTTGTCTCCATATGGAGGAAACTTCAGAGATGAAAGTGCTCTAAGGAAGCCCACTGCTTAACTTTGCTGGTCCATAAAGCAGAGGTCAGGTGTCCCTAACTAAGCCACTGTGGAGCAGTACTTTAACATGATCCACCTGCTAGTCTTGGAGGTTGCTTCTTCAGTTCGTATTCTGCAAAGTCATTCCTTAGAATCATTAGAATCATAGAATAATTATGATTGGAAAAGACCCTCCAGATCATCAAGTCCAACTGTAAACTCATGTGGCCTGTACTCATTCCTCATTCCTTGAGTCAATATCTTTTCCTCTTACCCTCAGGTTATAAAGCCTGTTGTACAGTATTGTCAGGATATGACCAAGATATATCTACCTTCTTATCTCTCCTTTTGCTTAGCTATTTGGTAAGTGTATACACCCCAGATTGTCATTGTTCTTTTCTTCATCATTTTACATTGATTATCTTGTACAGACTTCCAACTGGAAGTTGTTTAAACTGTGCTTGATAAATCCACCATTCCACCCCAGTTCACAGTTTAGTGCAGACATTAGTTGTGTTAGACTTTTGTATTCAGGCCAACTGTGCTCCCCTTGCCCAACTAAGCTCCACACCGCAGATACAGTCACAGGGCTGTGAGATGCGCTCTGTAAATAAATGTGACAACAATGCTTGGAGTTACTCCTTCTTCAACAGTAGTGCCACGTAAGGTCATATTTATTTTCATAGCCTTTGTTTTCGACCTGTTGATTATAAGACCTTATTGTTTTGCTGTTCTGACTAAGCCATTTGTCTTTTGCTGTGTCTCCTCTGCTGATGAATAGATACCACCAGCAAGCAGAGCATGCCAAACCCCCCTGGAATTTGAGTCTCCGTGCCAGGTTTTTGTTACACAGCAGTCAGAGACAACACGACGCTGCAGGTAGATGATGTACCTTTGTCTATGCCAACAGTGACATCAAAGCAGTCTTTTAACTTCTGGTGTACTGAAAAAAATCTTGGAGAATGTGAGCGGTTTTACAATGGAATCTGTGAATGTTCAGTGTCTTGCTATAGCATCTTCAGTGCCAGTGCTTTCCTACAGCCACTGATATATGAGAGTAACCGTTGCCATTAATTTCTTTGTTCATCAGTGCTACGTAATGCAAAAGTATTATTGGTGAACAAGGAAACAAGAAAGAAGCCAGCTAGCTGTACTTAGTAGCCCTGCAGCTTCTGTTCAGAATAGGGCTGTTACTTACCTCTAGTTCTTTCTATCACTTAAACCTTTCTTAGGCAATGCAATCATGATGCACTTCTTCCTTTCCTGTAAGGTGAATTTAGTCCCTCTTCTCTGGTGGAGTTTCCTTCTTCATATCACTTGCTTTGAAAAAAACTCGCAGGTTTACTTGGCCTTCAGTCTTTATAGGAGTATAGTTTGCTGTCTGAAGCTTTCAGTTCGCCTCAGATAATCTGTGTGAAGACTGGACTCTTCAATCTTATCTGCATTACCAGGTTCAATTTGTTTTAATGGGAGGTCTATTTAGTGAACAGTAGAAGTAGTCTGCCTGTCTTTTCCTTTTTTTTGGGGGGGGGAGTCGGGTGGGTGGGGAAGTTTTAGTGCTTCATTGTCCTTTTCTTCCTTTGGAAAATCCCAATACATTCTCAGCTATATCAGTGAATCCATTTCTGACGGGACTCTAAATCTAGTCTACGTGAGTAGAAATGGATTTCAAGTCCTTCCAGACGGAAAATTCATTTGAGGGTGAAGAAGTTGGCAATCATCCCATGATGTTTCCTATTACATAACTGAACCTATCGACTTTTGGTAACCGCTTTTAAAGAGCCTTGTAACCAGAAAAGCACTCATTTTACTAGCCTATTTGACCACATCATTAAATCCTTTGTTGCAATTCTTGCAGTGGCTACAAATGCCACAGTTAATCTAAGGAGATTCCTCTTGCTCCAAGTGTAAAATACTTGAAATGTATAAAATATTGCTATGCCTGTTTCAAGAAAACCATGGAAGAAAATGTCAATCAGAGATCACCAAATACATTCTTGCTTCTTCAAAATGTGACCAGAACATTTTATATGTAACCTATCAGCGACTCCACTCAAGCAACATACTTTATGCAATTATATGTCATTGTGAATAGAATAAGTGATTTTACTGTGATAAATATTTTAAGTCACCATGTGTGGAAGGTCACCTCCAGTTTTATTAATATTAAAATAACATTACAATCTATCTGTGCATTTTTAATACCTAATACACTATATAAAACATGAAAAGTATTGATAATCCTGAAGAGCAGATTGTTTCTGTATGGACTTTGGGAAGACTCCCACTGCCAAGCAACAAGAAAATTCTTAGCTAGGCTAGAAAGTGCTCTGCATAAGTGATCTTTGTCTCCTGTCTCAAGATAAAGGTGGCTTGCTTCTTTGTGTGATTAGTTCATGACATTTTTACTTGTAGCCAGAACCAGTCTGTTGTTTTATGTCAGCCTTAGATTCTGGTTCTTAGACCCTTTGCTGAAAACCTCAAAGCAAGGCTTGAGATTCTTGTCAGGACGCGGTCAGGAAACCTGTCGTGCTGACCCCAGCTCAAAGCTGGCTCGACAGAGAGCCAGGAGAACGCAGAGGAGCCCAGAGCAGCAGCATCCTGGCAAGCAGTCACCCCAGCTCATGCGAAATCTAAGTGCCCTACAAGCAGAGTGAGATTACTCCTAAACTCTTGGACCAGGACAACTAAAAGAGTCAGCGAGACCCAAAATGAGCATTAACTGTTTAACACTGAGGCAGAGAATTTCGAACAATTTATAATTTGCTGGGAACCAAGAGGTCTACAAGCTGCTGCTGTCACCAAGTAATTGCTATTATCTAAGCAACTGGTCAGGAGCACAGAGGGATGGGTTAATAAATCTTGTTGAAGTCAAGAATAAAAACAACTTCATCAAAATACATCACTGTCAGATAACCTCTTCGCTTTCAATACCAAAGATGAACAAAGGGTCTATTATTACCATACCACAAAAGGTTGCTGGTCTTAATGTTTCTTTTTTTCTTTTTTTTTTCTTTTTTTCTTTTTCCTTCAGAATAAAAGAATAGCTGGCAATTTTATTTACAAACATTCCTAGTTCACTCCAGTGGAAGAATGAAATCCTGGAAAAGCCATGGCTGCTCTACAGCTGGAGAGAAGGCAAATGAGCTGTAAACCTAACAGATAATACTTTTGCTGTCTCCTCATTAGGAAACTTTATTTTAAGAGTGACTTATAGAGTTGATAATATTGACTGAAATGTGTATTCTGGATTTGGCCCCAGCTCCTGGAATGAGGTGCTAGCACAGCCCAACTAGAAATGGTCTAGCAAAAGAAACGAAAGGTAGCAGCTGTGCTCACTGACCTCTCGTGCTTAGGACGCTCTGGAGGAAGTGTCTGATATGCAGTCGCATATCCCAAAGTGCAGTCCTGTCCCTTTTCTCATCATTCGGAAGTTCAGCGGCAGCAATGTGCCTGCCTGGCTTGGCAGCCAGCCCGGTAGCACAAGAGCACTCTGCGATGGACTCTCTGAGTTTCTAGGTTCTGTGACTATGTCTTAGACTTTGCACCACTAACATTTCACTTTATCTTCCATGGTTTATAGAGAGAAAGATTCTGCAAATGAAAACTGGGCATAGCCTCTTTGAGGGGCTAAGCAAACCCTTAAAGATGATTAGGGATTTTGAGCTCTCCTTCCCTAAGATATATGAACCCCCTCTCCCCGCAGACAGGAATGGATTTTGAACTTCTGCTCTCAAGCAGATCTCGTTCTTGTGTGTGGAATTCCAAGAGCAATGACAGATTGGAAACTCATGCCAAGATCGCTGGAGCATTTAATAGAGGCTGAGAAAGCCAGTGTCAGGCTTTGCTTTGTCCAGAATTACTTTGGCAGAAGTATGCAGGCTCTTCAAACTCTCTGCGTGGTTCATGTGAGGCGAAATCTAATCTAAGTGTGGTAATCTTGGGGCATTAGATTACATTTAACCTAAATCATTAACAGTTGTTGATTCTCCATGTTATAATTACATTGGCTACAAACGGGATCAAGTCAACAGCGTGAAGGAGACGTCAGTGGGGTGACCGGGAAGTGACAGGCGGCCGCACCAATCCCCAGCCCCTCCGCGCCGCTCGTGCGTAGCAACCCGGCACTGGGAGGGCTCAGGGAAGGAGGGGGGCTCCGCACATATGTCCAGAAATTGCTGCAGCGGATGGCTTGGCTCGCCTCTCGCTGCTATTTAAAGGCACATGAGCTGCATGTTAAATTGGGCATTAGTACTTGCCCGGCTCACCGTCGTACAGCTGGTTTGCCTGCAGTGCTCAGCCGTCTTGCTGGGGAATGGAGGGCGAAACGCAGGCAGGACCTGCCAGCACAGAAATACTGGGGCTTTGGGGGCTGGCTGCTGCTTCCCTCTAGATGTCTTTCACATTAGGGCAACTCTCTAAACCAGAAATCCATTAGCAAATGAAGAGCGTAGTTTGCCACTGTGCTTTGGGTTGCCAGGAGGTGCAAGGTATCTTCCAGGATGTGCCCACTAAGGTAAATCTCTGGATTTTTAGCGCAAGATAAGGAGGAGCATTTGCAGGCAGAGGCTTTGTCTTGCCCAGCCTAACGCCCCGCTCGGGCGCCCATTGTTAGCAGTTATCAGAGCTCTGCAGGAGGCAGCTCAAAAGCCTCAGGCATATCAATATTTACAGCACACTCGTTCTAGGAAAATAAAAAAAAAGGAATATCTTGAAGTCCATAAATTACTGTTTAAAAGACCTATCAGCCCACAAGCCAATTATTATCAAAAAAGGTTTTAAAATGCAAGTTAGTGCAAGAATGGTAGCACAAAGACAACAAAGCTGGGTCTATATTACTAAATTGAATTTGCCTGCAGCCGTTTCCTGGCACTGAGACTAGCTGGCAAGGAGCAGCCTGCACCCACAGCATTAAACCACCTTTTCTCCAAAACACGGTGACCACATGGAAACTAGTGATGTTTCATTATATGTTGATATATATCAATACAATGTATATATTATAGGATTATATGCTCAGGGAACAGTCGCTGGTCCAAGGCATTTCCTGAACTCTGCACAGAAATTGTCTAGGAGAGGCAGGAACAGGCACAAAACTTGCCATTATCCGGGATAACGATTTAAAGGTGCAGAGGACGGGGAATGTTCAGAGATATCTCCAGTGCTGCTAAATGTAGCGGTATAGATTATAGATTTAGTCTGAGAATGTCAGCTTCTGCTGAGGAGAAAAAGAAAATCTCAGAAAGGACCAGGGTTACTCCACCCCTTTTACGCTCTTCACTGGGAGCAGAACACATCAGACGTGCTTTGCCCCGAAAGTGCTGGTGGGACCAGGCTCATCATTCATGGAGTGGGTGGGCACAAACCTCCTCTGGAGTGAAGTGATGTGTAGCCAAAGAGAATAGCCAAAGAGAAGCTTTATTTATTTATTTATTTATTTATTTATTTATTTATTTATTAAGTATAGTTATAGCTTTCCCTGTGACTTGTGTGGATTTATAATGCTCTGCTTTGCTGTAACTGGAACATTCCTTTGTTTTGCATCCTTAAATTACTGATATGTATTCTCACCTCTCAGCTATTTTTAAGAGTTTTGCATCTTCAAATTTCATTTTCATGGTAAACGATGCCAGACAATCACTAAATAAGGCATCCACTACAATATTTCCAATGACTGGAAGACATCAGTACTCAGCTATTTAAACCAAAACAAACAATCAAAAAAATCCCAAGCAGGAGGACTCGTAGTTTCTAAGAGCAGATTCATTTGTGCATCTGAACAATGTGAAACAGTCCAGCCAGGCTGGTCATGTAAGCAGGGCTGTGGTTTCGTGATACAGTGTGTGCAGTGACAATGCTGGTTTCAATTATTCTCACTATCACTCATTCCCATCACAGAACTAACATTTCTTGGCAGGACTTTTTTTTCTTTAATTGGATCAGTTCCCTAGTCCAGGTCAAAGCGCAGTCCTACAAACTGTTGTGCTGCCCCAACTGAATGGGCTACACACAGACGGACAGAAGATAAGACATGGAAAGCAGGAGCCAAAGAAAGTACCAATCACTTTGCACTGAGGTTGTAGCTTTTTCTGTTACTGATATCTGCTGCTTTTTGCTTTCTGCACCACCTATGGGTGAAAGGATAAACCGATATGACTGAGTTTTGGATTTCACTACATTACTGTTTTCCAGGCTATCCATTGCCTGCTTTCCAGCAGCCTTCCTTCCTTCTTAGATTCATTGATGGTTTGTGCAGTCAGTCCCATCCTTCTCCATTGGCAAAATATTGCACAGGGCTCATTTTTACTAGAGGGAGTCACTGAGAAGGCAGGACACATTTGCACAGTAAATATTAGCTGAATGTTGCCTGTAAAAGGACTCATAGCTCTGGCCTGTACAACCGCCCCTTCAAGAGCAAGTGCCCATTCCGGCCGGGCTTCCGTGATCACTCAAGTTGCTTAATACTTTTTTTGCATCTGCCTTCACTGAAAAGATTAACTGCTATCAGATGGTTAATACAATTAATGGTAGTGACGAAAGGGTAGTGAACTCAAACTACAAGAGAAGGAACAGATTAGGAACTACTTCAATTAGATGTTTTCAGCTTGGCTGGACCTGGTGAAAATCAGCCAAGAGAACCGAGGGATCTGACTGAAGCAATCACAGAAGTGTGTGCAGCTTAAATCAGCTCCCAGGCCTCTGTGGCTGAATTATCCAGTCTGGGGATTATCTGTGCCACAGATGCAGAGATAGCTAGGAGCTGACATCTCTTATTAGCAGAAGCACCGCATGAGTGAAGCGTTACTGATTCCAGGGTCAGGCTGGCTCTGGAAATAGTCCAACAAGTTCCACGGGAGCCAAGACTTCTCTCAGAAAGCCCAAATGGCTGTGAGCTGCCTGTTGCACTCCTCTATCAGTACCATACTCCTTGCCAAGCTCCATGAGGATCATTAGCTTAAGCTCCTCTGCGTTGTTCCCTATTTCCATTACCCAGAGTATCCCAGCCCTCCAGGCACCCCAGCAAGGAGCTGATTATATGTGAGAAGGTGCAGAAGGCTGGAAAAAGGACAATATTGTTTGTTTGTTTGTAGAAAGAGAGAAAGAGAGAGAGAAAGAGAGAGAGAAAGAGAGAAAGAGAGAAAGGAAGAGAGAGAGAAAGAAAGAGAGAAAGAGAGA
>VZSV01000101.1:1918590-1947175 GCA_013398735.1 Nothocercus julius
GGAAGGAAGGAAGGAAGGAAGGAAGGAAGGGAGGGAGGGAGGGAGGGATGTAGGCTGAGTGTCCTCCAATTAGCCTCTATTTAATTTGCCAGCAAATAACAGAAGTTAGCACAGAACTCCTTATTTCTCTATGATATCCAAGGATTAAATTAGTTACTACTGGTCTATAAATTTTAAGATAGATCACTGAGGTAGAGTCAGGATTGGCACACCGGCCCTCAAAGCCAATCAGTCAAAAATTAATCTACCAACAATCTCATGGAATGGATGCAAAGGGAAGAGATGTGACAGTGTTTATTCATATTCTGTTTCCTGAACTTTCAGCTTTCACATTTTCTCTCTAACCAGGAGATTCTGATATGAATGTGGAGGTGCTCCAGCAATTTCTTGAAGCTTTTAAATTCATGTATACATGTGATTTTGTAATTAACTGCAAACTTCAGGGGTTGTTGAAGATATATCAGCATACAACTTTATAAGTCATATTCACAGACAAATTGCTCATGTCTCCAACTCCAAAATTATCTATCACAATCAATCAACATTACGAATATCTTCCAAGATACAGTTAACTATAACTGCGAGAAACCCAGTATGCTCCTAAAGACAGTCCTTTAACATGAATGTTAAGTCAAAAGGCTACCCCAAATACCAGCTGCACCTGTGGTTTTGTCTCTCAACACTTCCCTTCCTACCTTGGAAGTCTTCGGAATACACTGAGTTGACTCATCACTGCTTACAGCTCTGGAAGGGAACATGGAAAGCAGAGGAGAAGAGGTGCCTCATCCCTAACTCCTCCTTCTAGACTATGCTTGGGCTGGTCTACGTTAGGCCTCCTTCCTCCCGGACAGCAGGGCTCCCAATGAAGGGCAGGGAGGAAATAGCTGTGTATGGTACTCAGGAGGCCCCTAAGAGCAGTTTTACCACAGACGGGCTATAGTTATCTGATAGAGCATGCTAGTTAACACAGCTGCTTAAAGCTAAGCTGGGGCACCATTTTGTTGTATTTCTTATATTATTATTATTGTATAAAGGGCAAAAAGAGAGTCCTAGCTACTCTTGAATTTTTGGCTTACATGAATACTGTGCTAAGGGTGGCTAAATTTGTTCCTGAATGTGCTGCTTCAGGGCCATTCTGCAGATAACCTGTTTGTCTCCTTTTTTATGTCCTGGACTGGTATTTTTAGGACTACCCTCTGTTTCATCTAGCCTGGATTATGCTGAGTCTCTGACACTACAGCCACACACACATGATTTGAGCAGCTGGCTGGGTTCATATCCTGATATACGGGTCAGAGCAACCACTTCAACCCACTGATGCAGGAGGAGAGAGACTGCCATTCTTTGGCAACCCCATATCATCACTGGGACCAGAGGGTGCAGAAAGGAGAAACTAAGGGGTCTTGATTGACTTTTGATCCTACTTTCATATGTGAAAAAGAATTAGATCTTATATCTATGTGAATGCATCTCTTTCTCCCTGTTATACCTGCAATCTTTTTCAGCAATCACTCTTCCTTGTGCAATATGGAAAAAATCCAATCTATCCACCTAAGGGCAGCTGAAAATAGAGCCTGGAAATGTATGGCTGTGTATTTAAGAAGCCTGACACCAAATCTTCAAGGACAGGTTGAAAGAAACAAATTGCACCTCATAATATGAATACTCTATAGAGATACAGCCCTCTACTGATGCTATTTTGACACATGGTAATAAAGTGAAAATGTCAACTCTACAAACTTCCTAAAACTTTAAAAAGTAGAGAAATGTGGCATTTTTAGAGATTTCTGCTGAACCCCCCAGGTCGTTCTTGGCTGTGAGTGTGTCTTGAAATACATCAAAATGAGTCCAAATAATGGGAATTACTGTTGGCAGTAAGAGGTGGAGCACAACAGCGAGTGCAGCGTTCAGTTTCATCACAGTCCCATGTAGCTGTATTGCGGAAGATAGCAAAAAGAGACTATTCCAAAAACATTCTTTGTGCCTTTCCAGTGTTTTAAAAAAAAAAAGAAAAAGTCTCAAAATGATCCTGAAAGCTCTTGGGTGGTAAAGACCTTTGTTTATAGTAAATACCTTAACAGCTCTTTTTCCAAATTTGTTCTTGGCAGACAATATTTATTTATTTACCTATCCATTTTGCTACATCTGTTTCAAACCCTAGATTGGACAACATGATGCTTTTCGTCCATGACTGAGGCTACAACCTAAGGTAGCCCACTAAACACCCGAGCGTTAAGGGTAGCAGCTCTCTTTGTTCATGTTTCAGTCTGCCTCCTGTGAGAGGCAGAGCAGTGAGATGAGCGTAGACTCGCCCAACATATGGAGCCTCTAATTGCCTCCGGCTCAGCCCACAGCCTTCCCTGCCAAGCTGCCGCTGCAGGAGGGACCCCGCGGCCTCGGCGGCATCGCGGGGCTCAAGAGCGCACAATGAACAGCGTGACCTTTGCGGTGCCACCGCATAAGGCATTTCTTCCATGAGTCACATGTGGTTTTGTGGTGCAAGAAAATTTTCGGGATCTGGCTTTCTCTTCCCTGGAATTTCTACTTGTAAATGGAAAAGTCCTATGCAGAATCGCTTAGAGGAAAGAAGACGGAGACTTAATTTGAGAATGAAAAAGGCATTTCCAGAGAGAGTTTGTAGGTTCATACCTATATATGAAACCTACACACTCTATGTATTAATACCCTGAATTGGTAGCACAAGCCTATTTTGCAGAGACAACAGAAAATGAGCCTTTTCTGAAGTCAACAGCAAAATTCCTGTAGGCCTCTGTGGAATTGGGCTTTTACCTAGGAACTGAGGTGGACAAAGCTCTTTGTTGTGCTTCTATGCGACTATCTCATACCCGTTTTGTTTCTTTCCAAGCTGCTTCTCACAATGACCTCAGCTTCCTTCTTTTGTTCCCAGCTCCCCATCACTCTTGGCTCCTGCAGGCCCCGTGGCGGGCTCTGTTTCACCGCCCTGGAGCTGCCAACTCTCCCCATGCACCGTGTGGCTCTGACAGGGCTGATCCCAGCGCTACGGCTCTGCCTCCAGGCAGGATCCTGCCCTGCCTGCCTCCTCCATTTGCACCTGCAGGAAGATCCTGCCACTCACGAAGGCCATCGGGACGCCCAGGCAGGCAGAGAGCAAGGGGGATGCTCTGCAAAACTGGACTCTCTTGTCTCACCTCTCATTTCCACGCAGGCTCATGTGGAAGCGGGAAGAGGTCCCACCAACCTCCCTCCCATCAGCCTGGTTGTTGGGACGAGACCTTGTCCGGACTAGCGCTGCTGGGGAGGCCGGAAGGGGCAGGGACCCCAGGCAGTGCCGTGGGGGCACATTGGTGGGGAGGGACACAAATAAATTAGTTTTAGCAATTGGGCTGGAAGTGCTGCCTTATCGGTCGATTGGCAAGGGCAAGAATGAGGCTGTGCTTTCATGTTCAGCTGCGAGACTGTGTAATGCAGCACCGTGACTGCTGCCTCCTCCTCCCCACTGCCTTCTGCTCCTCCTGCCTCTTCTCCTTGTGGAAGGACAGCGGCTCTGTATGTGCTGGACCACACTGGGAGAGCTGACCTCCTGGGAAAATAACTCAGTACATACACACATATATGTGTATTTTTATATATACACACACACATACATATATAATATATATATGCTATAGTAGTATATATAGTCATCTCTGTACAAGATAGGGATATTTTTCAGCCAGATCAACTCTCAGAGAACCCTGTGTGAGTGTGGTGGTGGAGCCGGTCTGGTGCTGGGTGGAGGGATTGCCTCCTTGACATCCAGGGGCACTTTTTGTGATAGCCTTTCCCAGCCCACATGAAAATGAGTTGGGCTACCAAATACAAGCTGTTAAACCATCATGGCTGAATGTCAGTGTGGTCTCAGTGGAAATCCCTTGCTCACCTGGGCTCTGAAATCCGTCCTCTAGCTGAACCACCAGTGGTTGCCCCTGCACTGCAGCAGCTGTGCTAGTTTGTTGGGATTTTCTCACAGGGACCTTGCCGTGTGTTGTAATGATGGAAAATGGCCTCGAGTGGCAATGGAGAAGAAGGAGTTGGCGCATTGCCCTGCAGATCAAAGCGTGGCCTGGGAAGTGCTTCCAGATGCTGATTTCCTTCACAATAGAGAACCTGAACTGGGAAAATTAGAGGTGGTTCTGCCCTTGCAAAATTGCTCATGAATCAGTCTGTAAACAGATCCCTCTGTCCGCGCATCCGCTTCCTCTGGCTTTGCCCATGCTCAAACTGGAGCAGTCTGCCAGCGAACCTTGGTCTCAGTCACATTGTTTTTTTGCTGTGGAAATTGGTATTTACATGGTTGCAAACAAAACAAGTTGGGAGGGCTAAAACATGGAGATCGCTTGGTAGAAAGAGGGTCTCCCGACACAGGGAGCCTTCCACAGGGGCAGGAGAACAGAATGCCTTAGCTTTAAAGGGGGGCCCTGGTCACACAGTCGCCCACAGAGGTACACAGGGGGCTGAGTGAGGGGAGATGCTCCTTCCCTTCCCGGCTCGAGGCTTGTGTGCCGTGCTGGCAAAGCCAAGCTCTGCTGCCCTGCGGAGGAGGAACGCGGCTCCCGGCACTGGAGCGGCCAGTGTGGGTTGAAGCCCCTGGGACAGGAGCCAGGCTGGAGGCCTGTGGGAGGAAAGGACAGTAGGCATGAAGGGAGAGTTTGATTTGGGGGATAAGGGTGGTGGAAGGTGTTTAGAGCACCTGTGGAGGGTCATGTGGAAGGGCAAGAGGCCAAGGGGCCCAGGGAGGCAGACTGAAGTGGCCACGGTCCTTTTGGGGTGTTATGGATGACGTAGTGGGGGTTGGTGAAGCAGCAGATATTTTGGAGGGTTGAGTGGTGAAAGGGCCTTCTTATGCTAGCACAAACCCTTGGCACCCTCTCTGTTAGATAAGGACATCTGCCACTAGGAAGAAGACCTCCCGGCTTCGGCTCCAACCACAGAGCGGTTTCAAAGCATCCCGCTGACTTTCTTTTGCAGGGAGCAGCCACCTTGGATGTTGCAAGGCACCTTGGCACACGGTCGATATAACGTCTTTCAGTGTGTGGGGGAGCCTGGAGCTGGTTCCGTGCAGGCAGAGGCAGGGAAGAGAACCTGCCAGGACGGCAGCGTGGTCGTGGCCGCGAGGTCTCTGCCGTGCCGCCAGGCTACACCTGCGTGCGTGCGGAAGGGGCAGCGCGGGGCTGGCCTCACCTTCTGGCACCAACTCCTCTTGCTTTGGCTAATTTCTGGTTTTTGGACTTGCAGGAATGTGCAGGCTCTGGAACTATGGCTTCCTTGTTTGGATGGGTGATAAACGCAGCTGTGCTGGAGGGAGTGATTTAATGGGCTCTGCCTAGCACTGCCCAGTGCTGTATTAGTCACGAAGGTCAACGCTATTAACGGATATAGCTGTGGTCTGTAGCAAGCAGGTCACGTTACTGGCTTCTTGTTTCCACCTGTTTATTTGTGCTAAAAGGGAAGTAATTTAGCATTAAACATACTCTCTGGGACCTGAAGATCTAAGGAAAAGAAGAATGTTGCTTACATCTATCTGTTAGTTAACAGGAATGGAGGGGAAAAGCTACTGAAAGAATTCACCTATATGAACTACTGAAATCCCGCAAGGGGCACAAGAGCAAGAAGTGAAGCAAGAAGCTCTCCAAGAAATGCTCCTCCTGGTGCCTCTCTACTGACCTGGAGAGGGCACAAGCAGATCTGGGCTAAGCTGTGGATAGGCTTTCTAATAAGACCTCCTCAAATGACACTTGGGGGATCTGGACACAAGCCAGAATTGCCTGAGTAGTGGAAGTGAAATGAGAAAAACTGATTGTGGTGACAGAGCATGCCCATGGGGTTGGGTTGCTGCTTCAGGAACACTTGGCCAAAGGCAACACAGCTGTGGGAAAGAACTACCTCTCTGGTGCAGATACCACTATCAGTGTTGTCACAAAGCAAAGGAGATCGGAGAATTGAGCTAGATGGAAAATAACTTTTTTTTTTTTTTTTTTTTTTTCTGGAGGGAGGGAGGAAGGAGAGGAGAGGGAGGGGTTGGTTTCAGCCAGATCGGTTCCCCAGGCCAGTTCATGCTTCAGCTGCCCATCTGCTTGTGAGGGCATGGCATGAAGGCAGACAAAAAAAAAGTCTGAAGGCAGAGCTGGATGAGACTGCTTCTTCCAAAGGAAAATGTTCATCTGACCACAGCCTGAATGAACGCTGAAGCTCCTCCTTCCTAACTGCTATATTAAGCTCTATTAGGCAATGTTTGCACACATCATGAGGCTCCTGGTCTTTGCCCTAGGTAGGTCTGCTTTCCCTCCACGCATCTGCCTTTGCCTGTCTGCTTCCCCCTCATCGCTGACCACGTGCAAGGTGAGCACCTCTGATAGGGAAGACGAGAACAGATACCAAAGGGCTTTGGTGGTGACCCACCACCAAATTCTCCTGTCGCCAAAATGCACATGTGAATGGTGGGGATGGAGATGTGGTCTATGCTGAGATGGCCAGCTTTGCGAAGTGGGTGTCTGAGCAGGATGCAGTGGAGTAAACATGATACAAGGGTGGACACAGAGAAGTCAAACTGCAATACCAGATCCCAGTTACTGTAATCTGGTTTAGGGGTTTATCTGGATAACGAAAAGAAGAAACAACCTGAGTCGCTGAGGTCTAATGGTGTCAACAACAGGGCCAACTGGGCTGAATGGGACAGATGTCTGCGAAGCTCTTCACAAGGATGCTGCAGGTCCATCTATGTGCTGTCCCAAATGTAATAGAGGAAAACTGAGCAAGCTGTATAAGTTGGGTAAGAGATGACATCATTCTTCCTAGGCTGATTTCATCCCACTTAATACGTTTTACAGGAATCTTTTAGAGCCCCAAGCTCAAGGACATTTTTTAGCGTGCTGCTTCCTTTGTGCATTTCCTGGTGCACAACTGACACGAACAGCCATGACACGTCACAGCCTGCAACAATTTCCATCCTCGGTGTAGGTCAGTGGCTATGCCATGTCTCAGAGCAATTTGGCACATTTCTACTTTTACTCAGTAAATCGAATTAGCTTCTTAAAATGATTTTGTTTTCAGCACTCCAAAAAACAGTCTAGTTCAGGAAAACAGTCTAGTTCAGCTGAAAAAAAAAAAAAGGCCAAAGATTCTTCTCTTAAAATATTGACCAAACTGTGAGCATTAATTGCAAAACTGGATGTGGGATTCATAAAACAAATAATTATCAGTCTTGAATAAAAACAAACTACAAAACAGGAGAGGCTAATTCCAAGGTCATTACTTAAAATGTTTGCTGTCTATATGAAAGAGAATTGTGATGTTTAGTAATGGACACTGGAATGCAAAGTGTTCTCCAATTCTGGGAAGAAACATTTATTTTACTGGCTGATGTAATAACCAGTATTTTGGGTAACTAATGACTACTGTTTCCTTCCCTTTAAAGAGAACACTTTGGGCTTGTATCTCAAACATACATATGGCTAAGGAAAATTGAAACTCTTGGCCTTTTCTGGGGCTTTGCACCTTGCCTTGGGGCCAAGACTCCACAGTTTCTCACTACTGCATTATATCTTATTTGGAGTGAAGTAAAGGCTTCTTTCAAAGAGCATATTAAAAAGATTGAAAAATTAGCTATGGTTTGGGCAGTACCTACAGAGGTGTCATTATTTAAGATCATGCAACTTCTGCAAAAGAATATCTTTAAAATACAAATTTACTTGGATCCTATCAGGGCTGGAACCATTTGGATCTGGCAGATAGATAACACACGCTGATAAATTGCAGATTCTGCCTGTGCAGACTCACCTGCGCTCTGTCTTCTGATATCTCTAAAATGTTCTTTGACCCCAAAACTCCTCTCTTGCCTGTTTGACTTTATGTCTTTAAGGCTTGGTTTGCTGGAGCCAGTGGCAGCTCTGCTAGTGATTACAGTGGGGCATGTCTGGGCTCAGCCCGAGCATCGATGGAGATGAAACTACAGCTTTGCTTCTTCCTTATCTTCACTTTGGGACTGCAGCTTAACAGTTCTGTTTTCACTCAAACCACTGACTTTCCTATTGTGTTTTCCTGCATGCTGTCACCTTTGCTTCCCTTGGGGTCCCCTCTTCACTGGAGTCTTACCTTGTATATGCTTGCCCTGAGTAAGAACCACCATAATGCTTTAGACCGTCTGACCTGCCCATCTGTTCTCCTTCAACAGTGGCTGTAAGCAGACACCCATGAAAAAATAAGAAAAGGGCTAACATATCTATCTTTAACACTACCCCAGCCTCATGGTATTTCCAGCCGAGGGGATTTCCTGTACCTGCTGCAGTCTCTCTGGGGGACGGACCCTTTCAGATTCTTAGGGAACATGTACATACCTCCCAATTCCTCCGGAAAGGACTCCCTTGGCAGGCCTGCTGCTGGCTGCACAGAGAGCTTCGTCCTTCAGTTGGTCTTGAGCCTAGCTCCTGATGGCTTCATTAGCTGGTCCCTAGTTTTTGAGCTGGAAGAAGCACACAAATACTCAATCACTACCCACCCTCTCTGTTTTATTAATGATTCCAGCAAATCCATCTACCATATGCTCCAGACCTCTGTTGGTCCTGTTCTTCACTGGACCTTTCCCAGCTCTTCTCTGCCCTTTAGGAGATGAGGGGTCAGCACTGCACAGAGAATTCAACATGTGAGTGAAACACAGATCTATACAGTGGCCCAATAATGTTTGCTATTTTGTTTGCTATTCCTTTTCTCTAACATTTTTTTGCTCTTTAACTGTCACTGAGCAGTGATTTTTTGTGTTCAAAAACCTGCCTGCAGTAGATATACCAAGGCCTCCCTCCTGAGTAGCGGTGACGAGCACAAAGCGCATGTTTAACATGAGGAGAAAGAGCTGTTTCTCCCTAAATACGTTAATTGCTTTAAATCTACCTACAGTGAATTTCATTTGCTGCTATGTGGCCAGGTTATTCTAGCTCTCTTTCATTTCTTTACTGGCTGCTCTCATTCTTACTACCAATAACCTTTGCACCGTCATTACAGATTTGTCACTTCCCTGGTCATTGCCTTTTCTAGGTCTCTACTCCGCCCTTCCTGTGCTGCTAACGTTTCTGTCCTTCCCTTCCTTCCTCACTCCAAGGACTCACAGAAATTTGCTTCACTTGGACTCATCACATAATTCATTTGCAGCCTACACCATCAAGAAAATCCTTATCCTTTCCTCATGCTTTTTGATACTACCAATACCACTTTGCCAAATGGTTATGAATGTAGCCTGGCCTCTGCAGAAAAGGTCTGGATGAAGCCATTTGCCCTGTCCTTACTCATGTTTCAGCTCAACTCTTGGCATCCTATTTGCATTATGAAAGGAGTTGTACCAAGCCTTTGGTGTCCGGAGGGAGGCTGACCGTCCTACAAGGTCTCCTGTGAGAGACATGGAATGGAAAAGGGACAGAACAGAATGATCCTGCCAGGCTGTTGAAGTAACGCTGAGGAATTTTTGAAATTACTCATGATGTCATTTTTATTTTTTGGAGGCTTTAATAAATAAAGTTGTGGTGTTTGTTAATAGGAAAACAAAGTATCCTTTTTTGACCATAGTGGTTAGCCAAAGTGTGGATGGTTCTAGTTATTTTTTTATGGTCCGCATTGTTCCAAAAAAAATGGCAGCTTATTTACAAAGAGCAAGCACAGTCTTCTTTACAACATGAGGAAACACTGCTCACAGTTCCAAGCTCTTTTCCAGCCAACTATTAATGCAGTTTGTGTTACCAGTCAGTACCTGGCAATGCATTTTCCAGCATAGCTCATTTCCCTCATCAGACTTGTCCCATGTGCCTCTGTTGTGGCTCCTATTGTTCCAGATAGTTGATTCCACAAAGGAACTTAATTGTTCCTTATGCGTAATGGGAATTAATAGCAGCTGCAATACCTTCCACGCTCAACAAGCTTTAACGCAAACCACAACAGAAGGAACAGAAGAAGAAACCAGGGCTCTTGCAGATGTTTTGATTTTTCAGGAGGGAGTGTGGTCAGTTTGAAAACTCAACCTCACTATCTTCTTTCAGATATAAAACACACTTGAGTCAGGCAGTGTCTTCATCCCATAGGTACAGCCCTGTGTAAGTCAAGCCTTTCGGTAGTGATATAGTAATTAAGTGATTGCCAGAGGAAGAGATTTTGCCTAGACTCAAGACTTATAGAGATTAATCTGTTGTTCAGTCTTCAAGGTTGAAAAGTACAAAGTAATACATTATATCTTTTCTTGTTTTCAACGATTTTTTCTCTTTAATGAAAAGGCTAGGGAGAGGAGGAGTTAATATGGAAACTGCAGCTGGCCTCAGTGACATTCAGAAATTGCCACATCCTGTTTGCCCTACATACAAAAGCTTCAATAAGCCTGTGCAATTCCAGAAATGCATGTGGCAATCACTGAATCCAATTGCTGGCCCTGGATTCCTTTGCTTCTCCTCCCTGTGAGAATATCTCATGGTCTTTCTTGGTGGGCTTGCTCATGGGGACAGTGTGATTTTTTTTCTCTGTTCCTTCATGCTCATCCGTACTACACAAATGGACACAGCTTTGAGCACCTGAGCTAGGTCACACAGTGCTCAGCAGACCTTGCGTAGCTGGGGACAAATCCTGTTCTTTATTATGTTGCCCAGTTCCATTGCTCATAGTTATGTGCATACACAGCTGGGTTTTGCAGGCCAGGCAGGCCTTATAGCTTTAAGTCTTGTAATTGTCTTAGATACTCATTGTATAACACAGCTCACTCCAGTGAGGCTGCTCTCCATGGCAGGAGGGGACCCAAAGAAGAGGCAGCATTGCAATCTAGAGATGCTTTATTCAGTAGCTTATTGTGTTTTGGTTTGGATTGATTTTTAATCAGTTATGCATTAGCAAGCCATCCTCTGTGCTGTAGTTCAAAGGAAGCAGCACAAAGACCTTACAAACTGTTGACTTTTGCTGCCTCTTCTCCAGTGAAGATGAAGCAAATGCTTCTTCTGAAGAGAAGTAACCATTTTTACGGCTGCTTCTTGTCATACTCTGCTTTATGAGAGAATGTATTTCCAGCTGAATGTGCATGTAAAAAGCAAAACAGGAGCAGCCCTCTAGTTGTCCGAGCTGTTACAATATGTTACTTCCCACTGCAGCTCAGCTCGCTCGGTCTGAGGGGTGTTGGAGCCGGTGTGAAATGCCCATGGACAGCACTGGTACAGGCTCCGGAGAGCCTTCTGCTCACTCCACATTTGGTTAATACCTCTTGGGTTTCTTTTTGCCTCCAGCAGCTCAAAGAAAAATGGGATCTCCAGCGACAGCCTGGCCCTGGTAATGCGGAGCATCTCTGAAAACGTGATGGATTAAGACCCAATCCACACAGCCCTGGTGGGAGATCTGAGCCGGTTTCTGCATTCGCCATACGTTAACTCTTGTGGTTAACGCTGTCTGCTCACTCCGTGCAGGTCAGGAGGATGCTCAGCTGAGCCCGGCCTCTGGCCTGGGGGACTCTACCTCTTCTCCAAGAGATCTGGCAAAGATCTGGGGATGAATTCGAATTTGTCCTTAACAGACACACTAGGCTTAGAAAGCATCAGACCTGGTGGGTCAGAGCAGATCTTCCTTGCCAACACCTAAAAAGTGCACGCGCTTGTCTCAACAGCCTCTCAGTACAACCTCCGTAGCTCCACTCTGGCTAACGGAAACAGAACAGAAATGGGATTTGTTGCCTATGGAAAATACGTTTGTTAGGCAGAAGCGATGACTACAGTCCTCACCGTGTCACTGAGCATTCGCCCGGTAGCTCCTTACTAGTCCATATCTGCCTGAGGCTCTCACAAAGCAACATGGGCAGGCCATGGAATGAGTCTTCCCTAGCAGAGCTCTGGTGTTTCCAACGCCTGAGCACTGAGTCCAGATATTTCCATGCAAGGCCCAAGCGAGCAGAGGCTGCACCGTGCGCTGACAAGGCTTCACTGAGCACACACTGCCCAGGGCTTCCCAGGGCTGCCTCCTGCAGCACAAGTCCTGCTCACACAGAAAGAAAGATAGCCATGCGAACGAGACACCCTGATGTAGGAATAATATCTCTTTTTTATCCAAACCCACGTGAGACTGCTCTGTAACGGGAAGAAGGTAGGGTCTGGTGTTGCAGTGTCTTCTGCCAGCAATTATCCGCAGTCAGTGCTGGCCTGGTGTCTCTGTGTTGAACTCAGGTTCAGGTTCTCAGGTTAAATTCAGGCATTTATTAACTAGGCAAAAATCCTTCCTTTGGCTGAAATTTAGCACATGAGGTAAGAATTTACTAGGAATATCATTGCATTTTTTTTCACCCAAAACACTCTGGTGATTTTCTCTTCTTTTTGGGATTTCTTCTGGCTAGTGTAAATTTTAAAGCAATTCAAATCATACTGCCATTTTCTTATGTGTTGCCATCTCTTAGAGCATTTTTTAAGGACTCAGAGAGTTTGTCAATTTTAATCTCTATGGTGTCACTGAAAAAAAGAGATCAATCCTTTTATGTAGCCTAGTTTTTGTTTCTATTTCTTGCTGCCTTAGTGCCTCTTGGCCTTGCAACAGCTGCTATTGCAGGCTTATTAGCCATAACCTAAATCTGCACTTGCATGACAAACTGAAATGAAAGCAGTGGGTTGATCATGTCTTTCTGGATAACAGTGCACTTAATTCTCTCTTGCCTTGTACTTGGGTGGAACAAGCGTAATAAACCCATCTCTTCGTATGTTAATATGTCACTGTATATCGTGTACGTAGCACTACAAGATGCAAAGCAGTGGGAAAGATGGCCTGCTAGCAGTGTACAGCTCCAGAGACCTTGGACTAGTTTTGCAAAGAGTTTCATTCTCCTCCATCTCCATCCTGAGTGGTATGATCTTTCCTTTACAATTTCTTAATAATGAAAAGAAACTAAACCCAAAGCCAAAAGGACAAAACTAGGCTTTTTGTTGGGCATCTTTTCTCAAGATCCTTGCAGCAAGTATGAAAGTGCAGCACGGCTTCTTAAGCGTTCACTTTTACTGCAGGATTTTGTTAGATGCAAGTGACATCACTCTCAGATGCTATCACTAAATAGTTCCTATAATATGTGTGGTGTAAGTAACTAAATTTTCCCAAAACAACAAAGCAATAATGCTTTATGTTTATTATTCTTTTTCTTGCTGGTTAGTTTTGTTTCCCTTGATCCAGTGGGGGAAAAAAAAAAAAAAAAAAAAGAACTTCAGTTGTTCAGATCTGACAAAATGTTTTTGATAACAAAAGCTGACAAAATTCCTGGTGCTTGTGAGTGAGGAAGTAGCTCTGCTTTGATAGATTCAGCCTCTACTAGTGATTAGCTCTTGGTACACAATAACTTAGAGTATTACAAAGGCAGAGGCAGATTTTCCCTTGCAAAAACTGCCATTTGGACAGGCTCTCAGTCATTTGCACCCATAATTCTCTGTACAGCCACTCGTAGGTCAGAGTTTCATGACTATGTGATGGCAGTGCTAGCTTAAACTGCCTTCAGCTGTTTCTGTGTCTTTGTGATGAGCTATTTTAAGCAACAGGTCTGAATTAATATATACATATATTGCTTTTTCCTGAGGTTTTATTGCAGCCACACCAATTACAGACCTGGTCTGTAACAGCAGCGCAACCTGAAGTGAAGAGTAGGAGCACCCATGGGAGGGTGGGAAGGGGCCGGATTGCATTAGCCCCTGTGGTTAAATAAAATCCGTGTTAGTCTTTGCCCTTAGAGTGCAGTGAGCAAGAGGGAGGGAGCTCTGATCTGGAAGAGGATTTGGTGAGGAGAACTAAACATGCTATAAATTAACATCCTTCCTCACTTAATGGAAACCTTCCTACCTTAACAACCTGCTAGACAGGGCGTGATTGATCCCAGTGCTCTCTGCCGCAGAGGAATCCGTGTGTGCTCTGGTGGATGGGGGTAAAGGAGTGAGGAGAGCAGCTCTCCCAGCCACGGACTTGGCTCCATCCCCAGCAGGTACTGCGGTCCTGGAAGAGCGGGGTGCAACATCCATGCATCTCTGTAGCTATGGGAGAGCCCCAACTGGCTGAGGGCACAGCTGGAATTTATTAAAAGGAGCTATGATTTAAACAAGTCCACTAAGTTATGGAGTCTCCTTCCTTGGAGATATTCAAAAGCCATCTGGACACAGTCCTCGGAAACCTGCCCTAAGTGACCCCGTTTGAGCAAGGGGGTTAGACTAGATGATCTCCAGAGGTCCCTTCCAACTTTGTGATCCTGTGATTTTGCCATGGAGCAGTAAACAGCCTGAGCATGGTGTGGCTCAGCTGGATTAAGCTCTTTCTTTGCATCTGAAGCATCTTATTGCCAGGAATATCTCAACTGGCTATAAAGATGTGTCCCCTTTTATGTAATGGCCTAACAGGCCATGTCAAAAGGGAACTCCTGGCCATGTGGGTCTTTTTGCTGTATCAATCGCTGGGTCCTCTCTGCGTCTCTGCAGGAAACACCACTGTCTTTTTCTTATCCCTATTATTTGCTAGGAGGAATTCTGCATGGAGAACTGCTAAATCATCCAGGATCTTCACCATTTGAGCGAAGACAATAAAGGCAATTGCTTTGCAGCTCTCTGATACCTCTTTCATGGCCGGGTGTGTGTTATTCCTCTGAGCAGATTGTGTTGTTACAATCAATGACATGTTTGCTAAATAATGAGCGTCTTGCTGTTGTCATCTTCTATGTTTTCTAAGGACTGGTGTTGGTGCCTGCGAGCCTGAGGGTGGAGAGCCCAGGAGTGCTTGAACACTGAGGCACTGGCAGGCTCTTGTCTTCTTTTAATGTCACTCTGAATTTGCCTTGGCTAATCCTGACAAAAAGCTGTTTCCCACAGCCTGGCTTGCCTAAAATGAACTGAAAGTATCAGTCCAGTATTTAACAATCAAGTCTTCAGCCATTGAAAACAGTGGAGGAAGGGTTTTTCTTTCAGCCTGCACTAATCAAAAGGAGAACTAGCTGGGAGATGCTGGTGTGACCGTATCAATGTGCTCATGTACCGAGACCAAGACCGTATTCCTGCGCTCTCGGCAGGGTCTTGGAGCAGGGTTATCCTTAATGAGGCTGTTAAACCCTAAGCTGGTGCTGCGGGCCTCCAGGCTGGTGGAAGGGCTGCCTCCCAATCCTGCTGCTGCCCGGGCTTCTCTTGTCTGCATAAGCCCGGATGAAACACTCCCGTTCTGTTTGTGGCTTGCTTTTACTCCCTTTTTTTAAAGAAAGAAAAATAAATGTGCTATGCAGGAGTGCTTGCTTGTGTGACCTTACGTATGTAGAAAGTGCTTTTTCCTATAAAAAAAAAAAAAAAAAGGAAGTTGGAGACATGGCAGCCTAGAGGCCAAAGCTACCAGGAAGATACATGTCATCCAAATAAAACAGCCCTGAGCAGAGGGCCACGGGCCAGGTCCAGCAGCAGCGCTTCTACGGTGGTGGCCTGCCAAGAAATCAGGTGCTGCTGCTGCCCTCAAGTTTTTGTTTTCTTTAACTGTATCCATTAAAACGTGGCTGTGAGCTTACTGTGAAGAGGAAGGCAAGGCAGAGGAGGCCAGCGTGTGCCCTCCGTGCAGGCTCAGTCTGACCTCTCCCTGCTGCCCACACTTAGACAGAGCTGCATTTAGATGTGTCCGGCTCCGTGTCTTGTCCTGCTGCACGTCTGCAGCACCCTGTCCCCTTCGCCCGGTGGCAAGGGGGAAGGTGAGCCCTCCTCTGCCCGTGATCCCAGGGGCTGGCCTTCTGCAAAACTCCACCTTAATTATCCAAATCCGGATTTCCTTCCAGCCTTTCTTTAGAGAAATGAATAATACCTCCAGGATCAGATGTCCATGCTAGAGCCACAAGGATTTGGCTTTTACAGGTGCAGAAGAAGTGCTGTGAGAGAAACTGTTCTCTCAGTAATTGTATCTAGCTGAGGGTTGCATTTATGCTACACACGGCTATCACCTTTCAGCCCTCTGTGGCACACCACGCGGGGAAGACTGCTTGTTTCCCCATGGATTGCACCTCTGGAGCCTCTCCTGATTTCTGGCTGCTGTCTGCTTCCCAAAACTGTGCAGTTAATTAAAAGCCTTGCTGCTCTGCTGGGCTTTCCGCTGCTCTTCTGCCCAGGAAAGATGCCATGGGACTATTTTGGTCAGTGACTGAAGAGGCTTCTCTGCTGGTGCGTCGCCCCTAGGAGCTCTCCGTGGGCTTTTCCAGCAGCTGCACTCTCAGCACTGCCAAGGATGAGGCTGTTTTTCAGTCCTCGTTGGCATGAGGTTTTATGGTGTTTCTCTCCTGCTCACCTTTCATGCATGAAGCTCTGCTTCCAACACAACGCCTCCAGCATGCACAGGAAAATTACTTATGGCTTGCTGCCCTCTTGATCCTTTTGAGATCTCTAAATGTTTTTTTAAGAAGTGTGTTAATGTTCAGGCCCCACTTTTTAGTGTTATTTGGCCTAGGTCTTAATGGCATTATCACTGTGACAGTACTGATACTAGGCAGTGCAGAGAGTTTCCTCTTAACGTTTCAATAAGGACACTTACCGAAGGCGCTTACTGAAGGCACTGCAAAGAGTTATACAATAATAGCTGTTTTTTTTCGGTGGTGCTTTTAAGAAGCGACAAAATAAAGGAAAATGACCATAAAGATATAAAACTGTCTGTACTGCAGCAGTGGTGATGCTGTGGCAGCAGCAAGCTCTGCGCGGGCAAATGCAGCCAAGGGTGAGCCCCGAGCCCCATGGCCTCGTTCCAGCAGTGCTGGCCCACAGCCATGGACATTGCTCCAGATCTCATGGCCACAGAAACTAATGGAAAATTTTGCATTATGGAACATGTAACTCACTTCAGATAGAGATCTAGAGAGACTGATCTGCTGCCTTTGCGTGTTCTGGTGTCTCGCAAGTCATTTTCTGCACAGCAAGAAAAAAAAAAAAAAGAAGTTTTTTCTATAAAGGGCTTTCGATGTGTGTTTTTGTAAACACTTTCAATTAGTTTTTCCCAAGTCAAGGCATTATGGGATGCCAATAGGCACTGCCTGCGTGGTGCCTGCAGTGAGGTGTGGCCACATCTGTGAATTATTCCAGTCTTTGGACGGGATTCCTGTCAGTCCGCTGGGTCCGGAATATTTGCAGCAGCCAAGATTCTCAAAGCAACCAGTGCCTTTATGTTCTGTGATTTTGCTTTGTTTTGTTTTGTTTTCCCAATTAACACAGAGAAGGCTATTAGTACTGAGTGGCTTACGGATTAGTCATTTCTGGTGAACACTTAAAGCTGTTGCAGCCACAAAGAAGTGTTTACAAAGTTTTAAGGAAAATGAGCCTGCCATCTAGCTGCTAAGTGTACACATGGCTCTGCTTTACTGGCTTCCCACAGGAGGTCGCAGTTAAAACCAATTTTGCTTCCCCTCCCGTTGTTTTTGTTCCGTGTTTTACCTGCACTAGTGCGACCACTTGCTGATGAGGCAGGGCTACCTGGCTTCGGCACCAGAAGCTGCTTTTGCAGCCCATGGGGCATCCGTTCATGGTGTTATCCTCACCACGGTGACAAACCATGAATAAATTTAGAAAAAGTAGGGGAAAGAAGAAAGATGGTGCTGTGGGGATCTTTCCACTGTGTTGCTTGTGTCTGTTGCTTTGGAGTACATTTTAAAAGTGCAAGTTACAAGATCAGGCCCTGGGCGTGCCACAGTGATGGAAAGAAAGAAGAAAAACAGAAGGGAGAAGGAAGAAAAGAAGGGACATTTCCTCCTCCTTGCGTACTGGGCAGTCACTATACATGATCTGCGTCGTTGCGTTGGTGATGGGAGAAGTGACCTTAGAGACACTATATAGAGGCACTATAGTGGGTCAGAGCTAGTCGAGACTGGCAGTAGCGGTGCTCAGAGTGCTGCTGAGCCAGACAAATGCCTTTCTGGTAGTTTATGGCCCCAAACATCCATTTCTGGAGCAGCCCAAACAGTCACAAGTGCAAATTAGATTTTTAAAGGGCTTCACAGGGAAAATGATAAACCATTTCAGAACTGTTAAGAGAGTTCGTTTAAGAAAGGTCAAAGATTTTTGTCGCAGAAAAGGGAAACTTGTTTGACACTTTCCAAATACTTTGCTTTCGAGCATTTGTAATAGAAGGCAAGAAATGAACGACTGGGAAAAGCAGCTTCTTTTTTATTGGTGCTCCAGCCTTGTGCAAGTGCCAGAGATGACACGGATCAGGTCTGGGTCTCTTTGTTGCCCCAGCTGACTTGGACACCCTTTGCCCAAGTCTGCTGGTGAGGAAGCTCTTCCGTTAGTGCCTGCAAACATACCCACGTGCCTTGTGTCCCGGCGTGGGATGCAGGGGCTAGGGGTGGCCAGTCCCAACGGGCTGTGGTGCCGGCAGACCTCCTCTGTCTGAATGAAATGGCTATAGCGCACTCAGAATGTATCTGTTGAGCTGAACAATAAAATATGTCATGGCCCTCATAAGAGGCTAGTAAAAGGGAAAAGAGAAAAGCATTTTATATCTTCTGATTTTTTTTTTCTTGGAAAACTTGTATTTTTAAATAACCTGAGCATCTTATGGAGAACTCCTGCCTTCGCCGGGTGCTTGCAAGCGGGGAGAACAGCGACCCTGGCAGCTGCGCAGGTCTCGGGTAGCCAGCTGAGGTTAAATGCACCGCTGAAGGCTGAAGGGGCCTGGGAGGGCTTCCAGCCTTGGCTGGGGAGCGGGGAGAGCTGCAGGCAAAGTCTGACGTGGTGGGAGTTTCTTGGGGCCATCTTAGGAGGTGGAATAAGGAGAGCGAGCGGCCGGGGGTGATGAAGGGTGACAGGAGCGCTCCACTGCTCGCGTCTCTGAGCGCAGGGGTGGGGAATATCCAGCAGCTGACGGGAGCAGCAAGTCCAGACGAATATTCAGTAAGGAATTGCCTACTCAGGAAGCCGCTAGATGGCGTGTGAGTTGTAGGAGAAGTGAAATGTGGTGGCCACAGGGAGGGTGTGCGGTGGCTGCCAGCACCACGGCGCACCCCGCGCCCGGGGCCACGGGGCCCAAACCCTGTGCCGGTGGCGCTGCGCGAAATCAGCTTCGGATTTCAGTTGCCTGAAATGTCACACACAGGGGGGTGCCGTGTGATATTATTTCTGGCCTTGCTTCTCATAAACAAAGAAAGGGCAAAGCCCCGGAGATGTTTGCAGGACGCGGTGGTGCGGGATGCAGCCGGGCTCTGCCCACCCCGGGGGCCCGCGGGCCACCTGTGGACCACCAGTGCCCATCGCTCACCTGGCCTTTGGAGTGGTTAACATTTCACTGCGTTTTCGCTTCAGATTTATACAGTGTGTTCTTTTACATGAACATTCATTAGCTAGAAAGTCATCTCAGGAGCTGTGTATTTCCTAAAGGTAACTGAGCAGTCACCACTAGCCCTTAATTCTTGTTGCAGGAGAAAGTTTTGAAACAGCTCTGTCAGGCCTGCCTTGTACTCAACCATTTGGTCCTTTCCTTAGTTTTTCTTTTCATGCCTGAGTTGAACAAACATCCCAGGCAAACCCAGCTGACTATTCAGGGCTACTTGTTTCTAGAGATGGACAAGTGAGTCACAAATGCATCTTTTGTTTCAACAGCCAGAAGCATCTCCAGCAATGTGTTTTTGATTTATTCCTTCAGGGAACCCACAAGCAATGACATAAAAGTGTCAAAAATTTCCCCAGGGTAGCACTGGTATACCAGAGGAAATTATCCTCTGAGCCCTTGTCGCTTGTTCACAGCACAAAGTGATTTTTAATTCTACCTATTCAGCTTCCAGGCATACTGTCATTTGGAAGAGAAAGCTTGGCTAATTACTAATGGAGTAATGCAGTGAGATAGATGAAATGTAAGGGATATCTCTACAAAAACATAAACATAAAAGCCCAATACACTCCTCGCTATACATGGAAAGATACAGGTCCTCCTGCTAATGAGTCCTGAGCTATAGGAACTGAGACACGTTTTCAAAGGCCAAGCAAGAATTAGGCACCTCACTTTGCATCTGGGCATCCTCTGGACAGATGGAAAGCTCCCCCGGGTCACTCCTGTGGGCTGGGAGTGCGAGAGGTGATGATGAGGATGAGTTCCTGGGATATGGATCAAGGGGGCCATCCTTAGTCATGGAGATGACTTTGCTGACCTGGTCTTTCTGCCTTGGCCCCTGCATGGGAAGCGCTGGCTGGGTGATGGCCACGGGAGTCCCACACTGCTGTCAAGAACCATCACAGCTTGTGGGTTTTCTGCTGCTCGAGGTCATGAGTGGGTTTATAAATGAAGCCATGATTTAGAAGCTTTAGGAAAGATTTACTTGCTTAACCACATGGGCTTTTTCAGCAGAAACACGAGTTAAGCTTTTCAAAATGAACCGAAGTGGTTGCCATTGTAATCTCAGGATTAGCTGTCAAAACCTCCCCTTTGGTGTCACCCTTGTTTCTGGGCTATGTAGGCTTGCGTGGCTGCCTTTAGGGCCTGTGGCTCAGAAGAATCTGCACAGCGGAACAAAAGGCTAAAGAGAACTCAGCTACATTAAAAAAGAAGCCCAAACCTCAACCAAACAGGCCATTTAGCAGTTTCTGGCTGAATTTCTTCTTTTGTCTAAGGATGTAATGACTGGTCTTCTTCATGGAGAAGCCCATAATTCACAAAAAAAAAGAGAATGAGATCAGTCCAGAATTTTGTATTTGAATGTTGACATGTTTTTTAATGTGAACGGTTTGAATATTGAAATATTTTTATTAAAAAAGTGAAATAAAACAAATATTGAGGTCCTTTTTAAAATAGTCTTTTCTGGAGGTGCCAAAATGGAACTTTTTATCTTATTCAAATGGCTACTTACCTTTTTTTCCCTGTGAAATGTCAGTGAAATCATCCTTTGGATTTGGAATTTCAGCACAACTGTGATATCTGTGCACACGATTCTGTTACAAGACTTTCAGCCCTTTTCAGCTAAGATTTTAATGGCTAATCAGTATATCTACCTGCAGAACAACTTTCCTTTAAAATAATTCCCTCAACTGCAGCGCTTTAATAACAGCTGCATATGTGTTGGAAATCTGGCTAGAAACATGTTACCTGCAGTGTGCTATATGCTGAAAGAGCATTATCATTACAATAAAATCTTTCATCTCTTTCATCTGTGACCTACTTTACAGTAATTCATATCACAAAGCATAACTATATGCTGAAGTAACCCATAATACTAATAAAACTTTATATATTCCGCCGTTTACCCAGGGAGCTTAAAATCCTGCATGACCTCCAGTGACTGAAGCCTCAGAGGACTCCAGCTGGGCACCTCTTGGGTCCCCCCGTGTTTTGGGAAGGTGGGGGACTGGAGCTAATGATGTCACACGTGCAGGGACTTAGCACGAACACTGGTACGGCCCGAGGGGACGGTCCGTTCTGGGTTTCGTTGGTTCCCATATACTCTGCTGGCAAATGTGATGTAATGATTACATAGTTTCACTGTAATATTTAGCGGACGCAAAATGGAAGTTTGGTTCATTTAAAAGAAATGGAGAATAAAAAAAAAAAAAAGTGAAACAGTGAAGAGAGGAGGAGGGAAGCAAAGCCGTTCCAGATCCTGTACTTGCCCCTGAGTTCCTCTGCCACATTTTACTGGCGGCACTGCCCTGTATTTTTAGTTTCCTTTATCATGGGACTGAAGAGCTGGACAAATACCAGGAAAAGTAACGATCTGACAGACTATGCAGGGAACAGTAAATGGGGAGAGTCATTAAGTCCTGTCAACTGTACTGAATAAACACAGTAAAAGAGAGAAAATGTTCTCTGAGTAATTGTTTTGTAGCTGTACATGCAAGAAGTGACGGGAGACAAAACATGTTTCCCCTGGAAATATTAGCCTTTTAGGGGGTCTTGTTTCTTCCTGCGGTGATGTGAACAGCACAAACAATGAGTCCTAGTTGGAAGTTGAGGAATAAAACTCTCTGAGTTGTAGAGACGAAACACCTTCAAAGGCCTTTTTACCATCTCAGTGCTGCAATTAGATTTGCCAAAATATTTCTCAAGGCTTTTTCATTCCATTCTCTTTAATTTTACTTCTTGCCTTCTAGCCGGTGCCGCTGATAATAGTGGTGGCAATCCGACAGTGCAATTAGCACAGTGGCTGCTCAGATTTGGGAATAAGTTCCTCGAAGGTGCTCTTTTCATGGCCTGCAAATCATGGGCACTCGGGGAATGCTCTCCTTGCTTCTCCAGAGCAGGCAGCAGCACCAGCTAAAGATCGCATCTGTTATTTACCATATGAAAATATGAAAATTCATACAAAAATCCCTATTTTCAGATGGAGTTACCCAGACCTCTGCAGAGTTACAGCAGGCAACTCACGGACACGTCTGGAGCACAGAGTGTGGCTGGTCAGGCTTCAAAAGTCTGATTATAGTTTCCTTTTAAAGCTCCGGGAATGTGGTTTTGAGCCATGAGTCACCTTCGCTGTGACTTACTCATCTGTAGGGTGGCTGCTTAAAAAAGAGAAGCCCTGAGCACCGAGAGTCGGCGAGGGAGTGAACGCAGGTCCCCGGGCCCTTTGCCCCCATGGGCCTGCTCGCCTGGCACCTCGGGAAAGCTCCCGGGAAAGGGGTCGCTCCTGCCTGTGCCTGCTGCTGGCCTGTGACCAGCGGCGCGGGAAGGAGGAGGTCCGTGGAGGCCGATGAAACCAGCACTGGCCCAAACCGAAAGCAAATTCATTCTTGACACCTGTGCGAAGCGTTTTCCCTGCCAGCTGTTTGCCAAACCCTGGAGCAGTCCCAGCGAGAGCCCCTCTGGAGCACACGGACCATCGCACGGCTTGGGGGCAGCCGTTTTGTGGTTTGTTTTATAGCTAACCGGTCACTGGGCAGAGCCCAGCAATAAGCTCACGAATGTCCTCGTCACTCGCGGCGTCATGCACATACGCCAGCGCTCGCGGCGTCCCCGACTTCCCCGCTCAATTCCAGCAGCGAATTCTGCACGTGTGTAACCCAGCCCGGCTCGTACACAACTCACTACATCTGTGAGTTTTCTGGTTTCACTTGGGCTTGGTGTCTCACAGGAAGCACAACACGCGCTGGGGCGGCGCGACGGTCACAGCACTGCCGAGGTTAAGGTTCCCAGCACTTGGACTCCTGACCAGCAATAGACATCTCAAACAAATTGGCAAGAGTTAATATTTACAGGACCAAAGATTGCAGAAAATCAATGAAGTCTGTGAGCTGATCATGAAACTAAACTGCAAAACCGGAGCTGACTTCCTAAACTGGCTTGTGGTCTGCAGGACATGAATCCACTGAGAACTTTTTCTGGGTGTAACTTCCACCTGCAGGCCAATACAGTTGTGTATTCCCAAATGCCTGTGTCATACAATTGAGGACCATGGGAAATATGTTAGGCAAAATCCTATGAAAACAGAACAAGGTGAAAGGAGACCCAGAGAGAGAAGCAGGTGAAAGCACACGGCCGCCCCTCAAGCTGCTTAGTAATGAGTGTAACGAGTGTTTTTAACTAGACAACCTGGGAAAACTGTCTCCCAAAGTCTCTGTCATACTGCACCCTGGTTTGGGAGCCCTGGGAGCTCTCTCTGGATGCTCATGTTGCGCTTCCTCCTTCTCAGCCCCGAAACAGATCCAGCTGGAGATGGGGGCTATGGTCCCACATCTGGTGACAAGGAGTCTGGTTTAGCTCCTTTCGAGAGAGCATCCTCGTGTTGGAGCAGGGTCCTGGCTGGGTGGACAGCCTGGCTCTTGGCTCACTGTCACTGCCCAGGTTGACCACGTATGAAAGCTTCGTACACGTACGAAAGGTTCATGTACAAAGACTCAGGTGCAGCAGCGGCAAACAGTGTGCTAGATTTTCTGTCCCTGCTGGTTTTCTGTTTTCTTCTCACATCCTTCAATTACCAAAAAATTGCACACACAGTTGAGGGGCGTCAGAAACTGTAGGCTTGTTTTTGGAGCTAGGAATTAAGCTGGGAAGAGGAATACATTGGGACAGCGTCCCAGTGCCCTGGGCTAGGGGATAATGGCCAAGAAGAAAAGAAAAAAGGCAAAAATGGCACCATAGGAGACACTGTTATAAGAGAGGTGTGGAGATGGCCAGTCTGGGCCAGGAGTGATGCTGGTTGTAAAGGGACCAGGAATTGTATCTGGTCCAAAGAGCTCAGATGTAACTCCAGAAGGAGAAAGACTTGATACAAAGGAGGCTCTTCTGGGATTGAGGCTGCCCAAGGTTATCGCTGCTGGGGATGTCCACAAGAATATCCTGACACAAGAAATCCAGTAAAAGAGTCTCTATAACCACTAAACTCAATCATTTTACCCTCCCAGGGCTGTAGTGAGTGGAAAATTTTGTCCCGTAAGTTTGCAATACAAAGAAATCCTTCTGCAGGTTTAAGCTGCTTAATATTTAATTCAGTAGTTTTCTACCTGCAGTCCACAATATCCCAAGGACACATGGTAAGTAACTAACAAACAGGAAGATTACTGTCAGAAGGGTTAAATTTGCCACAGGAGAATCCCATGTCTGTTAGGGAAAATGACTGGGACCAGGAACATAGGATGGTCCACAGTCCTCCAGTTGTGGATATTTTTGTGGATTAGGTATTCCTGCGGAACTGCATTCCTATGGAGTTAGAGATTAGCCATGTGACAAAAATAGCCTGGGCCAATGTTTGGAAAAGTTGTCTATTTTTTGCAAATTTGTAAAAAGGCATTATGCAAAAGCAGTTGTGTCATGCCTGTGCCATTTAATATCACAGGCATTTAAATCTTGGCTGACTCAACTGGTCAGGCCAGTTCTTTTATAATCCCGAGGAAAAAATGCAGAGTCATGTGCATCTTGTATGGGACTCTGTTTCTATTTGTTGTAGGCTTTTAGATCTTTCTTCATTGCTAAAATGTTTGAGTAATACAATGCAATTTTAATGCAAGGGGAGAAGCATTTTGTGGCCCAGGCAGTAGGAAATATTTTAACAATAAAATAAGACAGGTAGTTTTATTTGTGACTGAGGAAGAGAAGGAGGTTAAAACATGTGAAGCTGGCAGGGTTTCTAGTATTTATTAACAAGAAAAGGCAGAGATGATATTTGCTCTTGGAGGATTTGGGATTTAATGCTGCAACATAATTTCATGCTGCACAAGAAAAGCTCTGCTTAAATTCTTTGAAGAGTTAAGCAGAGTTTGTCGCTTTGCCTGGTCCCATTAAACAGATCACTTACCATATAAATAAAGCTTTTTGGCTATGAGATCATCTTGCCATGTCCATATCTATTGAAGACAACACAAAATTAGGCAGCACTAATGCTACTGGCACCTACCTCTTTATGAGATGATCTCAAACACCTTTCTTGGAGTTTTTGTGTGTTTTGAAGATGTGGAAAAGAAGCAGTGAGCTGCTGAAGTGACAAAATAACAACTGACAGGACCGGGACTAGGACCCAGTTCTGCCTTTTCCTGGAGTGTGCCCTTGTGTGCCGTGCCCCAGGCTGTGTATGCTGGGCTGCCTCCAGTGTCCCCTCTAAACCTCCGACCTGTCACACGTGGCTGTAGGTCAGCAGGTGAGACGTGTCTTGGGGCTTGAATAGATGATCTCCTCTTGGCCATGGGCAATAACGAGCCTGGGGCTCTCGCTCTCTGCAGCACTTCTAACACTCCCCCGCAGTTGGTTTCCTACAGAGGTGTCTCCATCCTTGGAAGCTATTTAAGAAAATGTCCAACAGTCATTGCTCAGATGTTATTTATGGGCAGCAGGGCAGGAAACTGGATTACATGAAGTTATCTCTTCTCCAGAGATCTGCTCCTGTCCTACCTGATTTTATCTGAAAGATTAATAAAAATGCTGCCACCCTTTTCTCTGGCAAGGGTTGTGTTGAGGCATCCTCAGCAGTTTATCACGTGCCATCTTGCGAGAGCTGCGGTGGCTCTAGTCCTCCTTCTCCAGAGTTGTCACGGCTGGAACCAGCCTGAGGCCACCCACCGTTGCCTTGCGGTGCAGTGCACCAGGTTTGCAAATGTCTAATGAGCAGCTGGCATTGGGGACCTTGGAGCTGCTGGGCATGTGTCAGCAGCAGAATTCTCTCACTCACAGCTTTCCTGCCAGCTCAGCCGAGCTGGGATCTGCCCATGTTTTGGGGATGTGCAGCTGAGTTACTTATGTGGGGGCACAGAGGAAAGCAACGGCAGAACTGAACGTAGATTTCACACTAGTACTTTACCCGCTAGCCCATCTCCCTTTTCCCTCTAGTAGTGGCAGAGATTAAAATACATGAGCCAAACAAGTTGTTGTCCTTGGCAGGTACTTTTATTTTTGATTGTTTCCCTGGTTTCATAGCTTAATGCAAATATAAATATGAATCCAATTATTTCTCAGCATCTCAGGAATGCCATTTTCCTATTACAATGAGTATTGAATTGTTACTGCTTTGAAATCTTTTAAGCTAGACTTCTTAGGCGTTACATACTTTTATATCTGTCACATTGCATCCTGGTGCTTTTTTTGAAAAGAGAGAATCATTAATGTGTTTTTTTTTCTCAGAGGAAAGTCTATTTTCTCTTTCTAGAATTTTATTGAAATAGAAAATCAAAATTGAGTCATCATGCTTTTCATGTACTCTGTTTTTCTTTCAGTGCCTTGTGTTGACTTAGATTTAATGCATGCCATCATCATTTCCAAAGCTTGCATTCTGAGGAAATGTAGATGAACACCCTAGGTGCTCTGAGCATAGCACATTCACACTTCTGCAGACCTTGGATTGCTTTCTCTTAATTTCTGTTCTTTGGGGCATCCTTTTCTACTTGAGAATACTTTTCAACACCCCAAGCACTGCAGCATAAAATAACATTCACTTTCAACACCTGCTGGCTTCATTAGGTCCCACTGAAATGTGAACTTGTACGTAAATGCATGAGAGGTGAAATGCATTCTCCTTGGATCCAGATCTTATTAAGAGTTTGGGTGCAAACAAGCAAGATGCTTGCCCTTCGAGGGTGAAACGTCGATGCCAGGGCTGTGGCGAGACCCCTTTCCAGTGCATGCAAGAACCCCACAGTCTCAGGATGGGGCACGAAAGGGTCAGCGTGCTGGGCAAGTCCTACGAAAGCCTTTTGGATGAGAACAGGGCAAGACCAGCCGACCCAACACAGGCAGCTTGCCCAGGGCCATGGGGAGGCGCCTCCAGGGAGGACTTGCCGGGACGCAGCCTTTGCACCGCCAAGCAGCACAAAACGAAGCTGGAGGAGAAGATGACATGTGCCCCCCTCTTTCTGATAGACTGACTCTCTAACATTTCTTCTTATCAATTTCTAGTTGTACTGTGGGGCAAATCTGATGGCATTCATCTTCTCTAAGTGTGTAAAAACTTCTGCATCTTTGACTGGCTGGAAGCAAGCATTTCTTGAGCATATGCTGTGGCATTTCTTCTAGATATTTAACTAAATGCTTTTTGAACAGTTTTGTTCTGCAAATTTCTGCCTAACCCTTCAAATCTTTTATGCAGTCGATCTTTTCCTATTTCCATTTATATTGCTGTTTCAGAAATCTTCAGTGATCTGTTGAAAATGTGACCTATTATTTACACCTATCATTTCTAAAACCAATATGGGAATGATACTTTAGCTAAGAATAGAAAAATGTGCAAACTAGTGTCTTACTGTGATTTACTGGTACAGCCCATACTAATTCTTATCAGACAAGGTGATTTGGGAGCTGTGATTCAGAGAGTAACTGCTGCTTTGGTAATAAACATTTAACTTCTGGGCTGGGCTTTTTGTTTGCATGTTTGTACTTGGATTCACTATATAAGGTATGAGTGATTCTAGATCATATGTTTTTCAGGTGCAAGTCTGAAAAGCTCTATGCATAGACCGGATGACTGCAGCAATTTCAGGCCTGTCAATCTGACTCTGACGTTTCTGAGCAAATTCCTTCACACTGGGAAGGGCTTAAAAGGACAAGCATAGTTAGAATTGACTTTGTTCTTTGCTGGTCTGTTAGTGCAACAGAATGAGCATCCTATACCCACAAGGATAACCAGGGCAATCCATATGCTGCCATGTGCACTTTAATTGTTACCAACACCAATATGATCTCAGTGTCATGGGATCAAGGCTCAAAAACACTGAGGTTAGGCAAACAGCTCTGGTGTTTATAATACTTTCTGTTATAGCTATATCTCTTACAAGATGGAGAGACAAGGAGGTTGCCTGAAGCTTTAGATATCTCATAGAATATCAAATTGTAAGATAGAGCCATCTCCATCTGCATAAATATTAATTAGAGAGATCGAGCTGCAACAGGTTTTTGGCTGATGGGAAGAGTTGAGCTTGCAGCTACTGTGAATTTTTGTGTCTTGCTCCTTGCAGAGGGCTCTGACAATCTCCAGCCACAGAGGAGCTGCAGCTCTGTAATTAGGCAAATCCTTGGAACCAGGAATGTTGACACCTTCCCACCTACCCTGCTCTGTGCACATGGCTGCTGCTGAACCACTCACAGAAAAACGCCTCAGACCATCTCAACAGTCACACAGAATCCCAGAATGGTTGAGGTTGGAAGGGACCTCTGGAGATCATCCAGTGCAACCCCCCTGCTCCAGCAGGGACACCCAGAG
>VZSV01000101.1:1960288-1970450 GCA_013398735.1 Nothocercus julius
GATCTTCCAGACCCGCCTGGATGCCGCCCTGTGCCCCGTGCTCTGGGTGTCCCTGCTGGAGCAGGGGGGTTGCACTGGATGATCTCCAGAGGTCCCTTCCAACCTCAACCATTCTGGGAATCTGTAATCTGCTTAGTTACCTCTGCAGTGAGGTCTGGATTCAGCCCTTGAAAAGTCCTACGGAAAATAAAACACTAAAACCTCAACCTTACAGAAAATTGACTTCCATTGCATAGCTTTTTTTTTTTTTTTTTTTTTTAATTCCATACGAATTACATTTTACCCTGTTTTCTCTGAAGCATTTAAAGGCCATTCTCCTGAATGAGGAGTTATCCCTTACACCAGCTCTCAAACTTCTGCTCCCTGTTTGATCAGCTGTAAAGCTATTCTAAAATACATTCCAACATTTACTTTATAATGGAAACAATATAGATCCCCCCAGCCCCCTTCCTCATACCGTGCTGGAGCACAGATTTTCTTTTCTGATTGAAAATGTCTCTTAGGCAGATTTCTAGTATTGCTGTTGAAAATCATCATTCCCAAATTACTTTAGGTTTTATTTGCTGCACCTCAGCACCGCAGGAGGTTCTTTACGTCACGGATGCTCTCATGGTTCTTGTCACTATTTTCAAGCATATTTTTCACAACAGCTGTGAAGGGCCAGGAAGCACTACTTCCTTTCCCTAACCTAGCAAGAGATTTATCCATCATGACTAGGTAGTCAATGGCAGAAGCAATGAAAGAATCTAGATCTATCTATAACTTCTTTAGCAAGCCGTATGAGCTGTTTTTCCTTTCCAACAGACTCATCCTTAGTTCTTACATGCCACAAAACTTTATTGCTGAAAGTTTCAGGTATCCAATAACCCCCCTGTACTAGTTTGCCAAATTCTTTTTCCGAGCAATGCACGAAAATAGGAAGGCACTAGAAATCTTATATTATCACATAAGGAAAATTATTACAGTAAATCCACACAAACAGTAATCTGAAGTAACTATAGGCTTTCGCAGGCAATGTTCTGCAAGGAGAGCAGTGCCCAGCAGGGGAGAGTACTGGAATGAGATGGATTATACTGCAGCATCCTTCCATACCAGTGCAAAAAGGGCTCTGAGACCAGCTGGGGAATTTGGAACGGAATCTTTAGCAATAGGGAATTCAGACACAATTCACACCATTTAACTTGCAGTGGGTATAGGTATTTATAATATAATAAAAGCATATGTACGCAAATAAGGAAGTCCTGAGAGGACAACATTAGAAGGAAAGTCCTCACAGCCTTGCTGGTAAATCAGCTTGCCCGGATGCTTCTCTGAGGTACTGTATGTTGATGCATGTGGGAAGGGGAACAAACGGGAGGAATTAGAGTCTGCATGTGGTTGCAGGGCTATGATCTCACTGGGGCCACAGAGATGTAGTGGGATAGTTCACACAGCTGGAGCGTTGCAGTGGATGGACACAGGCGCTTCAGGAAGGACAGGTCAGGAAGACAGGCCAGGAGCAGTGTCACTTAATGTGAAAGAACAGCAGGAATGCTTGGAGCGGGGGACAGGTGAGGTGCCAGCTTGTGGGTCAGGATTAGTGAGCAGACTAACATGGGTGACACTGCAATGGATGTCGGCTACAGACCATTTGATCAGGAGGAAGCAGGGGAGGCCTTTTTCAGACAGAATAAGCCTCATGTTGGCAGGCCCTTATCCCAATGGCAACACATCCGGCCACAAACAACCCGGAAGATTACTGGAGTGCCCTGGTGACAGCGTGCTAACACAGGGGGTCAAGGAGTGACAGGGGAGAAACTGCTGGACCTCATGTTTACAAACAAAGTCGAAGATTGGTGAAGGTCAGGGCAACCTTGGCGATGAGATAGTGAAGTTCAGTATCCTGAGGCAGGGAAGCAAGGCAAAGAGTAGCACCCAACCCCGGGCTTCAAGATAGCAGATTTGGGTCAGTTCAGGATCCTCTTTAGAAGAATGTCATAAGAGATTGTCCTGGAGGGAAAAGGGATCCAGGAGTGCTGGCTGATTTTCAAGGAACACGTCTTTGTTCAGGAAGATCCATTCCAACATGCAGGAGATCAAACAAAGGTGGCAGGAAGCTTGCATGGATGAGGAAGGAGCTCCTGACTTAAACGTAATAGGAAGCATACAAGAGAAAAGCAGGGACAAACAACCCAGGAGGACTTTAGTGACACTGCCTGAGCATGCAGGGATGGGGTTAGGAAAGCCAAAGACCACCTGAAGCCAAATCTAGCATGGAATGCAGAGGGTAACAAGAAAGACATCTACAGGCATATCTGCAGCAAGAGGAATATTAGGGAAAATGCTGGCCCACTGCTGGATGGGGTAGGTGACCTGGTGATAAAGGACATGGAAAAGTCCAAGGTACTCAGCACCTTTGCTTTGGTCTTTACTGCTAAGCCTGGCCTTCAAGAATCCCTGGCTTCTGAGACTGGTGGAAAGCTGTGGGTAAGGAATATTTAGCCTTGGTAGAGGAGGGTCAGTCAGCTAAGGGACTATTTAAACAGACTGGATATACAAAAGTGTATGAGACCTGATGGGATGCATCCACAGGTGCTGAGGAAGTTGTTCCATGTCATTGTGAGGCCACTCCTGATGACCTCTGAAAATCTTGGCAGCTGGGGGGAGGTTTCTGAGGACTGGGAGAAAGCAAATGTCACTCCCATCTTCAGAAAAGGGCAAGAAGGAGGATCTGCAAGATCAGCCAGCCTTACCTTGATCTCCGGGACAGTGATGGAGCAACTCATCCTGGAAGTCGTTTCCAAACACATAAAGCATAAGAAAGTGATTGGGAGTAGACAGCATGAATTTATGAAAGTGAAATCATGCCTGACAACCTGAGAGCCTTCTACAATGAGTTGATTGGCTCCATGGATGAGGGGAGAAAGACGGATACTGCTTATCTTGACTTTAGCAAGGTTTTTGACCTTCTCTCCCATAACATTCTCATAGAAAAACTGATGAAGCAGAGTCTAGATAAATGTGCAGTGAGGTTGTCTGAAAACTGGCTAAACTTCCTGGCTCAAGGAGTTGTGATCAGCAGCTCAAAGTCCAGCTGGAGGCCAGCCACTAGTAGTGTTCTTGAAGGGTGACCCTGGGGCCAATACCATTTAACATCTTCATTAATGATCTGCATGGTGTGACAAAGTGCACCCTCAGCAAGTTGACAGATACAAAATTGGAAGGAAAGGCTGATATACCAGGAGGTTGTGTTGCTATTCAGAAGGACCTTGAGAAGCTGGAGAGATGGGCTGACAGGGATCTCATGAAGTTGAAGAAAGGGAAATGCCAAGTCCTGTACCTGAGAAGGAAGAAAACATGTACCTGAAGAAGCTGGGCACTGACCAGCTGGAAAGCAACTCTGCAAAATGCAACCTGGAAGTTGGGCGGGGGCAGGCAACAAGTTGACCATGAGCCAGCAATGCACCCTCATGACAAAGAAGGCCAAGAGCCTCCTGGGCTGAATTGGCAAAGCATTGCCAGCAGATCGAGGGGGGTGATCCTTCCCTTCCATTCAGTGAGGCCACATCCAGAGTGTTGTATCTAGTTTGGGGCTTTCCAATGCAAGAGATATACAGACATACTGGATCGAGTCCAGTGAAGGGCCAGTGAGGTGACTAAGGGACTAGAGCATCTGACGTATAAGGAAAGGCTGAGAGAGGTGGGATTTTTCAGCTGGGAGAAGGCTAAGGGGGATCTCACCTGTGCATAAATATCCAATGGGAGGAGATAGAAAAGATAAAACCAGACTTTTCTCAGTGGTGCCCAGAGGAAGGACTAGGGGCAAAGGGCACAAAATGACAAAGCAGAAATTCCCTTTAAACAAAATAAAACAAAGTGTTTTTACTGTGAAGGTGGTCATATAGCGGACTGGGTTACCCACAGAGACTGTGGTGTCTCCATCCTTGGGAACATTCAACATGTGACTTACACTGAGGAACTTGCATTAGTGGACCCTGCTTTGAGCAGGGAGGTTGGACTATCCGATCTCCAGAGGCCCCTCCAACCTCAGCAGTTCTGTGGCTGCATTCCTATGGCATGGCTGCTAGGTGCCTGCTCTGAGCCTCAGCTCTGCCCATGGTGGAGGAAGCAGAAGAGTGTCATGGTCCCCCCTTCAGCAAACTTAAACTGTCTTCAGTTGCAGTGGCACCACTCGCACTATACAAAAATTGGATGGCTGAAGACCTCAATGAATGATTCCTTCTGCTGTCCTTGCTTCAGTGAGAGGAGCCTCTGCAGTGATGGGCCAGCAACCCTGCAAATCTCTCCAGACTAATTGATCAAGAGTATTTCTGTCTGCTTTGGACTGACACAAGGAAAATGACTTCATATGCTGATAAAAACCAAGAAGTTCTTTATCCTTTTAGCCAAGCTCTCTTTCAGTTTTTGAGATAAGGTGGACTAAATCCAGAGGAATTGTGAATTTTCTTTCATTAGTGGTAAAATCTAAGTTGTTGTTGGAAACATCAAGGGGATTTAATAGGCTTAGTGACGAGACTGCTAAATTCCTCAGAAGGCCTGTGAATTTGGCATCCAGATCTGTGTGAGCAAGGAAGCAGCTGGCACAGCATTAACAGTCAGCTCAGCAGCCTTCAGAGAACGAAAACCACCTTTTTGTTCAACTTTCCTGGGCAGCTGGCCAACCTGATTTTTGCTCACTATGTCAACTGTCTCTTAAAAATATCCTCTATGGAATAACCACAGCTTCAAAATACAGCTTAATAAGCAAGTAGAAACTAGATGGGAGTCATGTTATATCATAACATCTCTTCAATGGGCAGAGGCAATTAAGCTCCTTTGACTGACATGGTATCCTAACCACTCGCTGAGTTTTCTTTCGTGGCGTCATTGCACAGGCACAGAGTCCACCCAGTTAAGTTATTTGGCCTCTTTCCTTCTGAAAAGCTCTGTGAGGTGGGACAGAAAGCAATGGGCAGGCAGGGACACACAGGGGTAATATGGGGAAAGGACCAAGAGGAGAAAAGCCAAATAACATGAACAGGTGGATAAGCAGCTGGCAAACAATCCTGGAGCTATAAAATCCCACCTGCTTTATAGGCATTCCTGCCCCAGATGAATTCCAGAGAATAATATGAAAATTCCATGGACAAAACTCTTGGCAGAACAGGTGGAAGTCTAAGGAAGCAGCTGCAGATACAGGAGCTGGGCAGAAGTGCTGAAACCACCTCCCAAAAGGTCAGTAGTTCTATTTCTGTCCAAAGCGGGGGGATAGTTCCAAGACTTCAAGAAGGGAAAACAGATATTATCATTATCGTATATCATCAGATATCAGCATAGCGGCAGTGAGAGCAGCAGGAGTGGAGGCCACCCAGCCTCCCCGGTTCTCCAGCCCAGCACCACTCCCATTGCAGCCCACTCTTCTGTTCCCTGTCCCCTCTCCCTGGATGTCTCTTCACCCTTCGACTCCTTCAGCTAATCCACTCCTCCTGCTTAGAATGTGGATGAATCTGGACCAATTTCCCAGTGTGACAGGGGGACACGCTGCCAGATTTCATGTTTATGCCTAAAAGCACAGGGACGCATGAGCGCTCACCTTCCCACCATCTGTTTTTCCCAGCAATGTTCTGGGTGTCTGAAGCGTCCCTCCAAATCAGTCTCAGTGTGACCCTGGGTAGTTCTGTTCACGTGGTTCAGACTGGTTCTGACGTTACCGGGTTCTCTAAATAAGGTCATATTGATAAATATAAAGTGTCTACACTTAATACTGTCTGGGGAGACATAGGATATTATATTTCCACATCAATTAGTAGGAATGTTGAATTATAATCATAGCTGCCATTAGCCTCTCTCCTTCCCTTCAAAAATCCTGTATGTCCATTTGTTATATTGGCTCTGGAGAAGGTGTAGGATATGGACTGCCAAAGCTGACGGAGGTTGGAGCAGCTCCCCCTGGGCCTAGCCAGGATACAGGAGGTGAGAAAAGAAAGAAATATGAGGGCAAAAGAAGGGAGAGCTCCCAGATACATTTCTTGCTCTGAAACCTGGAGTATTTTGCAGTGGAGTGCTCTCTGACCATTCGTGCAGTGCTCTCTATTAAACATGCATCATTTGCTACCCCATTAATCACAGTAAGTGAAGCAGTAAATAGCTATGATGAATGTATGATGTGTGTCAGCAAACACTGATAAATTTTTCTAAAGCAAACTCTGTCTAGCTCCAGGGGAAACACTCCAAAAAAAAGTCTGCGTACTCACAGATCTAAGCAAAATGTGTGTGAGAATCCAGGACTTGGCTGGTACTCCTGCGTCTGGGAATTTGGGTGATTTGCGACACCTCAGTTTTTTAATTTCAAGTAGCAATGTGAGTTCAGTTGTTCCACAGCAAAGAGTGTGTTGGTGGTGTTACTTCTTTTGAATACTTCTTCCGTCTGAAATATAACTCACGTTCCCTTCATAATGGCAAACTACACTCTTCCTCTCCCCCTGGAGCTTGGAAAATCTGGGATGAGTTTGCCAATGAAATAGGAAAAGTGATACCCTAAAAAGGGTGAAAAAGATGGAAAAAAATGCCCTTCACTGCCCTTTCCATCATCAGCTATAAGCCATCGTCCTTGATTTCAAGATGTATTTCAGTATAAACTCTTTGAGAAAATAGGTTTCCCTCACTGTATTTGTGCAGCGCCCAGCCCGATGGCATCTCAGTCTTGACTGTCGATTCCTCCTACTGCGGTAAAACTGTGTCTGAGCTTTTAAAAAAATACACATTCGCATTAATTTTCACATGAGCCATCCACTGCAGTCAACAGAACATTTCCTCTGCATAAGATAAATTCACGCATAGGCTTTTGTGGGACTTTGATTTAGGATATTTAAAAATAGTTCTGTGTCCAGAAAAATGTTTTCTCAACTAAGCCTACTTTTGAGAGCCAGCCCATTTGGGAGTTTCTTTTAAAGAAGATAAAACACACAGGTGGCCTGCCATTTGCTGTGGATGCATAAAAGGAGAATTATACAGATACTGAAGGAGAAATGGATGGATCTGGCAGATGGCATCATGTTTAGGGTTAGCCAAATCTGCTCTCAGGCACGGGAGCCCATATGGCCAAGCAGAAACACTTTCTGCCATGAACCCTTTGCATGAAAACCTTTGCAGCATTTCTGTGCTGGGAGTGGATGTATTTCATTCCACAGTCTTGCTGTACAAAACAAAACTTGACATATTTTGACAAAGTATGTTTGTTCTCAGGCCCTTCTCAACCCAGGAACTTCCCTTCCCTCCTTTGAGGTCCTGCCTGTTTGGGGGGCTAATCCAGGCTCCTGCACACAGTCGGCATCACGGTTTTGCTTAAGGCAGGTTTGCAAAAGGGAGCAAAGAGCCTCCTTTTGCACATGCACCTCTACAGTCAGCAGGGTCTGCTGGAGAAACTGGGAGAGGAAGGATGCTGGGAGGACGTAGCTGCTGCAGAGACCCAGCGAGGAGGAATGTTCCTGGTGTTTGCAAAACACTCAATCCTTATCAGTACTCAATACAATACTAGTGGTGGCTCTAAAGTTTTCCAGTTTGGCATTCCAAAAAAATCTGCTCTAATCAAATTCCTTCCTGTCCTGGGTGTCTCTCCTGCTCCAGGGTACTGCAGAACCACATCTGGTGCTTGCAGGTGCGTTGGCAGCAGGTAGCCCAACAGGGAATAAAGCTTGAGGAGCTGGTGGAGAGGGGTTATAAAGCTCTCCCCCATACATCCCTGAGCTGCCCCCACTTGCTGCATTTGGTAAATGACTGTAGATAAACACATGCAGAAAGAGTGCAAAGGGACTGGATAGGGAAAAGAAGAAAGAAGTAAAAGAAAACAAGTGAAAATGGGAAAAAGCAGTGGGGCAGGAAAGGGAGAGGGGACGAGGAACTTGGATCAGAGTTAAGAAGAAGAAATATCAGAAAGCAGAGAGGATGATTTAGTAATTAGCTTCAATCTCCCCTTGTCCTTCACATTTCAGGAAACCTGGCATTGCCTCTTTTCTCCTCCCTGGTCCCCCATCCTCCACACTGACCACCGGAGCCAGTTGCTGCTCTGGCAGTGCCCACCCCATCCCCAGCTGAAGGAGTCTAGGTCACTCTTGGGTCACTTCAGCTGGGCCTCCAGAGTCCCACCTTACCTTTATCATGCCCCGATGTGCACAAACTTCCTCTCATGTGGCCCCAAGCCCCTGCAAAAGCCTCTCAGATTCTTTCAGGAAGATTCCTGGTCTGTCATGAAAATGTTCAAACACCCACATCCTTCTCTTTCTTTCCTGAAAAACATCTTCTCCATAAAGGACATTTGCCTTCTGCCCTTGTACACATATTTACATCAGGAAAGAGCTCTTTGCTGTCCCCACTGTAGTTTAGGAACAGCACTGATGCTTCTGAGCCTCAGGAAGAGGAGCCTCGTAGACCTGAACTTTGGTCCATAACTAAACCATCAGAAAGAGCCAGGCCAAGGGTGCCCCCCAGCACCATGTCCTGCCTCCAGTCAGGGCGAGCACAGGGCCAGGAACCAACCTTACAGGCTGTTCAGCTGCCACTGTGTTGGCAGGGAGCAGGTCCAGCCACACGGACACAAGCTGAACCGTGCCCAAGGTCTCAGGGCTACAGGGCAGTATTTTGTTTCCAAGAATAAATGTAGCTTCTGTGAAAAACCTTCGCCGTAGTCATACATTTGTAGACAGCAAACCCTCTGAAGCAGGAAACACATCGCAATCTCTTTAGTGAAGAGCAGTGTATATTGTGTGACACACTATTTTTCATAGATAACAGGCAACTTCTTTCCAGGACTGAGTCAAGACAGTCTGACACCCACCCTAAAATGAGGCTAGTAATTGCTACATCTCCATGTTCCACATTCACCATTTTTATCACTTTGAGAGAAACGCCTTCCATTCCCCAGAGGAGAGCTCTGCACCTCTGCATTTCCGAGGCTTTTGCTCACATCACCTGGCAAGTTCTTGTTGTGCTCCTTCTCCTGCCACCTCAGTTTTTGCAGTTCTTCTGCACAGTCCCAAGGATCAGACTGTCAGATCCTCACAGTCATATGTGCCAAGATTAAGTCTAACTTTAGTGTTTAGGATGCTGACACTAAAATGAGCAATCAGAAGTTCATCAGGCCTTTGAGAGAGTGGACTTTGGGAGAGCATCTCTCAGGACATGCAATGAAAGTGACTTGGATTGCCGCTGATGTGCTGAACTCAGCATGGAGGATTACCTGGAATAACAAGAGGCAGCGAAAAACTTGCTGTGACTAAATCACATTCTTGTGCCTTAAATGTTAGGGAACCCTGGCAAGGAAATAGCATTAAGAAAAACAGACTTTTTGTTTGTTTGTTTTTTCTCTAACATATCACCTGGAGACAAATCTTCATTCCCACCTAAAAAGTTGTCTGTGTACCTGTAAGCAGTCGAGAAAAACTAGCACTAGACGATAGATGGAAAAATCCCTATTTCGATAATATTTATTCTGCAACCATGAGCTTTTATTTCCCTCTTTGAGCATAGCCTGCTGTGTCTGAACAGCTCAGCAAAGCAGGGAATTCTCTGCTACTCACAAAATCCTCTTTCTGTTCCCTGCTGGCACATGCAGCAAATTCATCACTTCAGCTTGTTTTGGTTGAGGACGACGTGAATGGCAAGGTGACAAAGGCTGTTTGTGACCAGGAACTCCACGGCTGCGTCACTCCGTGGACTTCGTCACGGCTTCTAGGCTCTGGAATTCATGCGGGGAAAAGGCAGCACCCACTGCTGTCCTTCAGCCGATGGGAGCAGCACGGTTGGAATGAAGACTGTGGATCCAGGAAAGCCAGGGAACAAGTTGGGAACTTGCACTTATGTAAGTTCATGCATTAAAAAGAGATGACATCAAAATGCAGGTGGAACATAAACTGCAAGGAGGTGTTGAAAAACAGTAAGTTATAGTAAATGAGAGACATAAGTGTTCACTGGTTTGATGGGTTTAATAAAATTAGTTCTTTGTTTTTTCCTATCTTTGAGTCTGAAGGCTCTGAGAAGTCTGCGGCAGTTCACTGAGTGCAAGCACAACACTGCCACCCTCAATTCCGTGACACTGCAGCCTGGTCCCGTCCTGTCTCCTATCCGGCTATAAACACAAGCAAGAGAGAGGGTACTGCTATATTGGAAAAAAAAAAAAAAAAAAAAA
>VZSV01000101.1:1973942-1984923 GCA_013398735.1 Nothocercus julius
TGCAGCTCCCTTGCAGCAGGGCTCCTGTAGCTCCCTTGCAGCAGAGCTCCTGCAGCTCCCTTGCAGCAGAGCTCCTGTAGGTCCCTTGCAGCAGAGCTCCTGCAGCTCCCTTGCAGCAGCGACCGACCATTCTGCTTGAGAACTGATTCCCCAGGGGAGCGAAACCTTATGGTAAGTTCCCAAAATGCCAGTTTTTGTTTAAGAAGCAATCTGCCTTTTAGTATCAGTGCAACAGGGAGACACATAAGAAATCATTATTAAAATAACTGTATAGAACTCCCTCTAAAAGATGCTCTGCTCACTGCAGCGCTGTTGCCATGGGGGTCAACTCTGCCTATCAGCAGTTGGTTCACTTAAATTAGAAATTGTAGTAACCGGCTTAGAACTAGAGCCAAAGATTATCAGAGCTGAGATTTTTGTTAATGCTGCCAAGAGAAGGCAGCCTGAAGAGTGGTTGCCCGTCCATCTCTCTGAAAACATTGCAAAGGAATTGTGGCAGCCCCATGTCTATAGAGCAGCGTTTCTACTTGAGGATGAGTTTCAGTCCTTCAATTGCCCCATGTGTAACCTGGGGAATAGGCCTAGATTGCAGAATGCAGTTCAAGCTCTTCCCCTCAGTCCGTTGCACGTAGCTACCATCCTCCGTACGCTTTTAAATAGAGACCTGAGGCTTACATTAAGTGTCTAAATTTTTTTTTTTCTGTGTATTCTGAGCTGGGGAAAAGGTCTCCTGAATATCACATAAGAGCTGTGCAGGGTTGCTCCAGCTGTGCTGAACTGCAAGAAAGGATTAAAAGGGGTTTAATCATGTGGGGTTAGGCTGCAAAACTGCTAAATTTGGGTGAACTCCATCCTTCTAGCTTCTGCTGACTTAGTTTGAGCTTTCATTCTTGGTTATTTTTCACATGAACAATGCTAAATCTGAAGGTACAGTGATTGGTATAATTTACTTACTTCATTAAATTCTGTTTTCTAATTAACTCCTGCCAGCTGCATTTGTATTTACCTAAATTTATAAAGAGCAATGTCAACTGTGGTAGCCGTCATAAAGCCTTCAAATACCCTGAGAAGCTATAGTCTGTGACTGGTGCACTGTGAAATCTAAAGATTCTTTTCAGAATATGATTTTACATGGCGAAAACCATGGCAGCTTCTCAGAGAATGCTGTTTGCCAGGCACTTAGTTTTAATGCTGATCCCCTAATCCTACTTCCAGTAAATCAAAAGTGGAAATAAAATTGCACTATTACACAATTGCAAAAGCAGTTAATTCTGCCGTCAACAGATGTGGTGGCCAAAGATCCCCTTAATCACAGACACATGATGTCCGTGTGATACACTACTTGGGTAAGGGAACAAATACAAGTGTGCAAGCAAAGCAATAGCGAACATTTCTCTTAAAATTAAATTGCTATGGAGTGTGCAGGGTGCCTGAGTCATAGCTATGTACGCTGTAACACTAGATATTGCAGACTGCAAATATGACACCTTAAGAAGAAGCTCCTTCCATCCCCTCACCTGGCAGGAACACCACAGACAGTCAGCAACCTGCAGCACATTGCAGCACATTGACTGCTATGGCAATAGTATTTCTATTGAATTCCTAAGCGTAATCTATGTCAAGAACAAGTGAATAGTTCTGTATATGGGTCTCGTTACTCTGGGACAGCTGAAGACTTCTACAACCACACGACAAAGACTGCTCAGAGGGACTCTCATATTATTGATGTTTATCGGGGTAAGTACTGTCTCTCCACATGTGCCTCTCATCCATCAGACATTGATTCTGAGAGAGAGTCTGCCAAATGATGAGTTTCTTCCTGCTCTCTCAAATTCCTTTAAAGATGCTCAAACTTTTAACTGTGCTTCTCAGGCATGTGGCGAGAGCAGCGTTCTGCCATCCGCAGTTGTTCTGATGCATCCATTCTTCCAGAGCTGGGAGAATGGAGATTCTTTGAGGAGATATGAAGGTAATCTCTGACAACAAATTCTCAGCTGGCAGGTACTTTAGCACATAATAAATATGTGGAATAAATAGGGTTTTTGTTGTTGTTGTTGTTTTTTTGAGTTTTACGAGTACTAATTGAATTGAGAATTCTTGTGCTAAAGTTGATAGGTAAACTGGGATAAGATCATTTTAAATGTGGAATGTCTTCCTCTCTCCTTCTATACTCCCTTTGTTTTCCTCCCTAATCTTTCTTTTGGCTCTGAAGTGCTCAGTCACATTTTCTTTGCCCATGGTTATATATGTAAAAATCTGGAAACTGAACTTTTTTTTTTTTTTTTTTTTAAGAAAATCAGTCTATGTACACGGGTAACAGTGAAACACATGTGAGTTACTGAATGCCTCCTGAAAGCCTTGAAAACAGCAAAGCGCAATGTGCTATAGCAACTTGTGCAAGGCTCTGGATGTCTATTTAATTAGTTTGACTTTGCATTTTTCTAGGCATCTGAGATCAGAAGCTGCGAGCTGCAGACTTCTAGCTTGACTAGGCTGTCGTGCAATGGCTTTCATCAAGATATGTGGGGTCTTTCATGCATTCACAGGGGAAGCTAAGCATTTTCAGGGCTGCATTTAGCAATGTCCTCCTGCAAAAGAATACTTAAGACTAGTTCAGTTCTGGTTTAGACCTTATTTTTATTATCACCAGCAATGCAGAATTTTCTTTCAGCAGCTGGCAACCCAACCCTACATTGGTTCTTCCCTCTTTAGTACCAGATAAGTATAAGCACCATGTACAGAGTGATTGCACCTCTCTTATAAGGCATGTGCAGCAGATGACCTGTAGTTAAAAATAGGTTTCAGAAAATGTCAAATCTCTCAGTATTATGGAAAACAAAAACAAAACCAAACATGCATCTAAACACGTATTCCTCTCTGGGCATATCTGCACTACACATTTACTATCTAGAGGAAACTGCTGGGAAAAAAAAAATGCTGCTGTCAAGTTGCTGTCTAGGTGGCAGCTATCGCGTGGGGTGGGAGGATGTTATTTTGGTCTGGACACCATCCTTTGTGAATGGGTTCTGGCTTCATCGCTCAATGGCTCATGAACTCACCGTGAGCACTGCTCCCTGATGCCTTGGCCCTTCTAATGCACACCGTGCTGCACATGGGTCTTTCAACATCACTAGTGGCACAGGATCTATAGGTTGCAGTAGGGGTCAGGACGAAAAATGAGAGTTTGGCCTCTGGAGCAGAAGACTGAGGAAGCCGTTGTTGCACTGCCAGAAATCTCACTGATGGCTCCTTCACAGAAAAGGAAAGCTCTGTATCTGGAGAATCAGGAAAAGACAGAAGCCTGAAAGGTCTTGAAGGATTTATGAATCCTGTTGCTTCTCTCTGAACTCACAGTGCTGCTCCGTCAGGTGTGGACACTCAGCTACCCAGTTCACAAGGTTAAGCCAACAGACCAATTCTGATTCATGGTCCCTGCCGGGGAAGGCTCACAGGTGACCCTTTGACTCCAGTTCCTTGGCAGAGATATCAGCTACTGTCTCTATGCCCATAAAATTGCAGGAAGATGGGAAGCACATCCATGCAGCTCTCTAGAGGCACACAGTACAGTGCACTGCTGCTTCTATCTGCTCCCTGCAGTGCCCTGTATGCCAAGAGCAACATTTTCAGAAATGCAGCGAGAAGCTTGGGAATGACTTGTTCATTTGCTCCTCCGTTGCAAGATTAGGCTACGGAATGGCAAGACGTCTGAACGGATTCAGCTCGGCAGCAGCCTTCAGACTGCAGAAAAGGGAGCGGAGGCGACACAGGGCAGGGCAGAGATAGTCTGCACATAGTGTATGAATGACACACAGTGCTAAATGCCCCTTTCCCTGCTGTGACTTTGTAACCAACTCTAATTAGAGAGCGAATTCATAAGCTGCTGCTGATTCAGGTAGTCCTCTAGGAAAGTAGATGGTGCCTCTGACTATAGAGGCAAAGTCCTTTCCATGGCCAGTAAGGAGGACATAGTGCCTGGAGTTTTTAACATGCCAATCAATCAAGGTGAGGAAGTGGACAAAGTTCTTTCTTAACAACTCTTGGAAGCCTCCAGATAACAGACTTCTGAGACCTTTGGCAGGATTTTAGCCTCCCCATTACCCACTAGAAGGGCACACAGTGGGAAGTAAGCAATGCAGGAGATAACTTCTTTACTTAGGTACTGAATGGTCAAGCAGAGCTGATCAGACAAAGAAGAACTTGGCTGTGGCTGTGATGGGATTACCATCCACATGGTGACTGCCACAGCAGCCTTGTCTATAGCAATCATGCAACAGTGGAGCTTGAGATCCTGTGGGGAGGGAGACAGGCAAGTAGGACAGTTCAGACTCTGGACTTCAAGAGAGCAAATTTCATCATTCAGGCACGTGGCAGGTGGGATCCCCTGGGAAGCAGCTCTGAAGGGCAAAGCACAGCATCTTCCAGGTACAATAGTCAGGCAGTCAAGCAGGCTTATCAGCAGACTAGCTTGTGTAAATCAGGAACTCACGATGAGCTACAATGCAACAATACAACACATGAGGGAAGGAAATAGATATGATGCAAACTAGGAATTTAGAAACATTGACCAGCATATAGGTATGGTTAGGAAAGCCAAAGCTCAACTAGAGTGCAAGCAACATCAGGGCAACAAGACCAGCTCCTATCGCTGCACTAGTAGTAGAAGGCTGAACAAAGCAAGCACAGGAGCTTTGCTGAATGGGGTAGGATTTTTGTGACAGTCAGCACACAAAAAGCTGAGTAGTGTAGTGTGTAGGTGTGTAGTGTAGGTGTGCAGGGTCTTCTTTGCCGCAGCCTTCAATGACAAGGTCTTTGGGGCCTCTGCTGAAAGGCAGTATTGAAGAACTATGAGCAACAGATGAAGGTCAAGGATGATTTGAGAGAACCTAACCCAGCCAGGTCTATAGGACCAAATGGGGTGCATTCGAGGTTGTGGGGGTCACGGAATGAGGGAGGGGGGAGGAGAGAGGGGAAGGGAGAGGAGGAAGTGATGCAACTCATTCTTATGCACTTCAATCATGAAATAAATAGTAATGTTTTATTGATATTGAGGGTGGTTTAAATGAGATTCTATGGCAAAGTCACTACTATTTCCTGCATAGAGGACAAGCTTATATAAAATTACTAGAAGACCCTCCCACTGAGTCATGAGGTTCAGATCAGATCCTCTTGCTTTCAAAACTCCCTCTCAGAGAAGCCTGGGTGTGGCTGAATCCAATCTTAGTCCCAGAGCTAGTCAACAGTTTATGTCTAAGGGGTTATGTGTGCAGTCAGTCTTGGATACAGTTCAGCAAAACTCACAAAGTGTTAGCAAGTTTAGCAAGCTGTGTTCGCCTACTGCAGCTCTGTTGCTGGTAAGGGATCTCTGGACCTCGAGGAGCAGCCCTGAGAGGCGTCCCTGCTCGGGGAGATCCTGGCGTGCAGCCTGCTGCCTCGCACAGGGAGCTCACCACGTCTGCGGTCATCCCCCTATTTATGGGATGAGATAACTGATTCACAGCCATTTTTTTTGCATTATCTAGGCCTCATTATCTAGGCTAGGCCTCAGCTGCTGTGCTGGTGTTTTCTCTCTCTCCTCAAGGTCTACTGGAATTTCCCCCAGCAGGAGGCAGCCATAGGGTTGGTGTTCAGAGGGGAGAGGAAGGAGAGCTGTAGGGAGGCAGACACCACAACCAGATAATGTCACTGGTCACCAGCACCTGAACAGGGTTCTGTGTGGGAAGCCAGTCAGGCTAGGAAAGGGGCACACCTGTCACACTGGGAGACCTGGCCGATGTCACAGCGAGACCACTCTACCTCTTCTGGAAGGTCACGGAGATTAGGAAAGGCTTCTGACAACTGAATAAAGATAAATGTTGCACCCATCTTCAAAAAGGGCATGGTCTGTCTCACTTTGGGACCTTGAAAAGTCATGGAACAGGGCCTTTTGGATCACATTTCCAAGTAAACGAAAAATGTGGTGATTAGGATCAGTCTGTATGGTTTCTACCAAGGGTAAATCACGTCAGATCAACCCAATTGCCCTCTGTGATAAAATGACTGGGTTTATCCACAGGAGAGGGGACCATCTGTATTAGGGGAGAGAAGCAGTTCCTTGATTTTAGCCAGCTTCCCTTGTTTTTCAACATGGTCTCCCACATTAGTCTTGTATTCAAGATGGGCGTTGCAGTCCATCTTCATAGCTAGACACAGATTAGTAAAAACCTGGCTGAATGGTTGGACTCAATGGTTAATGGGTCATACTACGTTTGGAGATCAGTAACAAGTGGAGTGCTGCTGCGGTCTATCCCAGGATCTGTTCATCATCTCCAGCAAGGACCTGAGGATGCCACAGAGTGCACTGTCATAAATCAGATGACACCAAATTTGTGGGGGAGGACGAGCATGCTCAAAGACACAGCAGCCATTCAGAAGGTCCTAGGCAGCCTAGAGAAAGGGGCCAGCAGGAACCTTCTCAGGACCCTCCACAACATATGCAAAGTCCCACACCTGGGATGGAAGAAACCCCTGCAGTGAGGCAGGCTGAGCACAGATTGGTTGGGGAGCAACTCTGCTGAGAGCCTGGGGGGTGGTCTTCGCAGACAGCAAGCTGAACATAAGCCCACACTGTGCTCCCTTTTTTCAGCCATCATCCCACTGGACGATATTCTCACTTTTAAAAAATCTGTAAGTCTCTACAGGACAGTAAAATTACAAATAACATAGACCATGAATTCTTCTAATCTAAAAGCTTCTTGGATTTCTAATCTTGATGCAGCAAGAGAGAGAAAAATATTATGCTTCAGCTCTTGCAGACATACACTACTAAAGAAATCTTGCATATAGAAGGTATTTACTAAATAATGCACGTGATCAACTTTCCATTAGAGAGGCACACTTTCAAAATTTGACTGCATTCATGGCATCAGCAAAACCTTCCAACAATTCATTCACAACAGCATAGTGATGCAGACATTTCTTATTTTGTTCTATACTGCAAGGCTTTATGCCATGATAATGGCATAAATAATCATAAAGTGCAAATGCAGTCCTCTTATCTTGTCCCCTGGCTATCCCATAGAAGACAAGAATCTACTACTGTTTGTGCTCCTGCTTTTAATGCTGATAATCCCAGCCCTTGTGGGCTTCATCAGAATTAATTTAATGGGTTTCACAGTGATATGATATACTGCCACACTCATGTGACATATAGCAGCTTTATCCATTATTTGGAAAAAAAAATCTTTCCATCAAATATGTAAACAGGAATAAGTACAGGTCTTTATTGATATTTGAAGGAGTGAATTGTCATGATTTAATTAATCTGTGTGTTGATCAAGAAAAAAAAATGCTGAAATGTTTGCCTTTGCTGAGTCAGAGCCCATGTTTGATAATCCTTTTTACTAAAGCTATAAGAGGGAAAGTTTGAACTTAGATTTGCCTTGTATAACTCAGTTTTATACAGCAGCATAACACAGCAGTGTCAGGATGATTACATCTACTTCATATCACTCTGAGAATTAAACAAGGCCTAAGTGTTTGAATTTGACTCTTCTTAATGCTATTAAGACAAGTAAGTTGTATGCAATTAGTCTGTATGAAAGTATGACTGAAATAAATCTAAATACCATGTTGAACTGCTTTGAACAGCAAGTCAGAATTGAGACCTCCCAAGGTCCCTTCCAACCTCAAAGGCTCTCTGAATTCTCACAGTGCTTAAATGACTGTTTGAGATCCAAAATAAGATGGTAGGAAACAAAGCCGACTCAAGATTTCCCAAAACTTCATCTCACCAGTTTTCCCTTCTTGATTCCGCTCCTTCCTCACCTCCTCTCTCACCAACTCAAAACAACATCATGTTGTTAGGGATTATGTGTTCTAATTCCAGACCTGAGTCTGCAACCACCCCACATCCTGACTGTATCTGGAGCTCTCATACCACCAGTTCCAGTGAGACTGGAACTTAAGTGCAGCTCTTCTTTCCTTCTTGCCCCAGTCTTGCCTTGTGCACCACACAAATTTATCCCAGTTACATCTCTTGGGAATTTAGCATCTAGAGCAGGTGTTAAACTAGATGATTACCAGACAGAGCACCAGTGTATCACCTTGTGAATTAAAACATAAGTTAATGTACAACTTATTGATTTCCTGAGAATCTTCCCTATGATTCATAGATTACTCCAGCAATGTTTGTGTCAGATTTTTTGCTATATTCCCTGCTTCAGTTTCCATTAAGTGTTTTACTTCATTTCTCTGTAAAAGGGACCACTGGGATTAGCAAATGCTGTACAGCATTTATCAGCTCACTGCTATTTATACTTTAAAAGTCTTGTAAATTTAAAACTTGTAATCACAATCAAGTTACTATCAAATCAATGACCTTTGTGACAGTACAAGTTGGGTGAACATATAATACATACATAATCATAATGAGACAAATATAAATCTTCTTAAGCGGGAATATGGAGTAATTTCTACTACCATGGCCAGTTATGAGACAAAATGTAATTATTCAAGCCACATGACGAGGTATGTACTAGAGAAAAAAAAATTTAAATGACAAACTTTCCAACTCCCCAGCAAGTAAGACTGAAGCTACTGTGAGAAGCAAGAATAGTTTCCTCAGAGAGAAAGAGACAGTGATGAGAAAGTGAAGATAATAAGGACTTATTCAATACAGAAAAAGTAGCAGGGACTATGGGAAGGGTCACACTCCATTTGAAATGGAGAACTGTCATAAGCCAACCGGGGTTTGCTGGAAATTCATTATTTCAAACCATTTCTGGAATCATAATTCTTACTTGCCACCCAATCAGCTAAACAGCTGGCTTGTTAATTCTGTGCTAAAGATTATCCCATTTGCGGGTTTAAAAAGTAATATTGTCAGAGAGATGATTATTGTTTCATCCCAAGCAATAACTTCAGTGCTAATTTGTCACATAGATTTTTACCTTTAGATGTCTGCAATCTACTGCAATCTACTGTATTTACTTTCTTTGAAATTTCAGCATTAAACCCACTGAAGGACTGTCCATAAATAAGTGTGGATTTCAGGATGTGCTTTGTTTGTGTCATTTCTGGACAGCACTGTGGAAGAAATGTGATGATGGGCAGGAACGGAATTCAAGGAGCTTGGCAAGCCAGGATGAGGAGTTGGGGAGAACATTCGCTGCGCAGCAGCCCATGTTGAATTTCAGTTCAATGAACCTTATCAGATTGACAAACCCCAAATGTTGCCAAAGTGAAAGGAAAATCTGGACTCTGCAGGTATCTGTTGCTAGGTGCAACCCAAACGAAACAGCTCAAACTGGGATCCCACATTGATTCCTGATGCAACACAAGCTGTTACATAGCAGGATTGCCATCTCTCTTTTTACTAGTCTCAGGCAGCTTTTACTTCCCCTCCTCTTCTCAGCACTTCTTGTAGCTCCTCAAAATTTGAGGCTTTTTTTTCTTTTTAAACTTCTGGTATGTACTAGTCAGATTGATGCATAAGGTTCCTCCCTATATGCCTCTCCTGCCATAGTAAGCTCTGATTTCCAGATTTCAATTAATGTTTAATTACAGAGTACTAAATTAAAATCAGACAAAGATGAGTGAAGTGCTATTTAACAGGGAAAACCAACCAACCAACCAACAAAAAATCTAAAACCAAATACCAATCGTAGGAAACTCCATGCAGCTGTCTCCAACATAGTAGATGTCTATACCTGTCTGGCTCAAAGCCTTTCTTGATGTAACACCACCTTGCTTCTACCCACGTCCACAGCTGCCCTACTCCACTCCCACATATCTCTGTGCCCATACGACACCCTACCACTTACATCCAGCGAGCTTTTTACGTCACACATCCTGCATGCTGACGGGACGAAGCTCCGCACAAGATGCAGGTGCAGTCCATTTCCTCACGGAGAGCGAAAGCACAAAACTGCTGCCACGCTTAGACTCTTGCCCAGCAGCAAGAAAACTTGCCCAGAAAGAGGAAGTGGTGGCCACTCGTGGCGTGCGTCCCTCGAGGGGTCTTCCTGACCACCTGGCTATCGGCCGGCCTAGGTTGCTCCAACCTCTCAAGTTTGTCTGCTGTAGAGAGCACTGAAGAGGGACTGAGGCCTCAAAGGGGGTACTAGGAACTTGTATCTAATCTATAGGATAAGGATTGGAGGTTAGCTCTCTGGGGGGGGGTCCACTGTTCCGGTGAATGCACATTGTGCATAAAGTAGTCAACAAAGTCCCGTTACACATACTGCTATATGCACAACAAGTCCACTTAAAATATTTTAGAGATTGTTCTGTTTAACATCAGAAAGTTCCCCTGCTCCCTCCCAAACAGTACACACACTTATATATACCTATTAGTACACCAAATATTAGTATACTATATACTGCACTTCTGCAGTTCTCCACAACTTTTGTCTTGTTCAAATCAGTAGAAGTACTTACGTCTTAAATCTAAGCACCTGATGAAGTTTTCAGGCTGTTTTGGCCTGGGCTAATATCCTCAATTCACCTCTCTCCCTTTCATTGCTGCAATAAAATACAAGCCTAAAGATAGATTTCCACAAGAATATGCCTGTTTTGAAGGTGTTCTTCTCTGAGAGGACTCTATTTTCCATTCTGTGTCTCCTAGCGGCAGTTCAAACACACAGGCAGCCATCAAGCAGGAATGACTCTGCATCTGTACGCAGGGTGTTCTCACCTACAGCTAGGATGACTTGGCACAAGGGCCCTGCGTCCCTCTGCAGCACCACAGCTCCTGCCGTGGTTACAGATCCCCTTGCTGGCTGCCGAGTGCCTCAGCTCACCCCAGAGCCTGCAACGAGCTGCTAGGAAAGCAGGCAGCCTTTGAGGATCTCTCCTGATCCCGCTACCACCTAAATATTCACAGTCTTCAGTTACAGTATGAGCAAGATCTTTGCCTGATAAATCTGCAAGCTCCTTTTGGGAAGAGTACAGTTGAAAAATCATGCTTTTTTCTGAAACCTTAGTGCCTTACATTTTTACAGCT